>CAEGAF010121962.1:0-71498 GCA_903067075.1 Micropoecilia bifurca | reverse complement strand
AGACATCTCAGTCCAGAAATGTGCAGTACTAGGCACAGCCAAGATACTGCGCAGAACCCTCAAGCTCCCAGGCCTCTGGTAGAGGACCTGAGCTCAGAGAATGAAAGAGAGAGAGAGAGAGACCACCTGCGGAGGGTGAGAAGGGATTTTATTCATGCTCTTCAGCATGAATAACAGAAGGTGTGAAAGATATTTTATAAAGTTTGTTCTTCCAGCACAGTTCGTTAGAAGCTTATTTGTCCAAATCTGAATCAGGGCGTACTCTATATACAGAGTTTTGAACTGAATTGCTAAAATAAACTTTTCATTACATTCTTAGCTATTGAGACACATTCAAGTAAAATTGTGAAAATCTCTTTTGATTAAAAAAGGACTGATCCTATCTCTTTAAACATAAAGTATACTGAATTATCTTAACTTATCTGGACTTATATGGAGTTTCTCTTTATTCTTGTGCTTTAACTTGACCTCAATCTTTTTTTTCTTTTTTTTTTTTTTTTACAAAATTCGTTTTCCATTGAAACCTTTTTTCTTTCTTGGTGACCTACAATCAGTGTTTTTGTTGTGTCCTTTTCTTTAAACACACAGACACATGCAAATTTGTTCTTTTCATGACAAGGCAGAATGACAAAAGTAGTCAAATAAAAGCCACACGTCTCTGGCCTGTGTTTTCTTTGTCTCTGACTCTTTGTGTCTCCTCCCCCTCTCCTGAGTGCATCTGTTGTTCTCTCTTGCAGTGCTTGACTCAAACAGGTGCTTTTCCCTGCACCATCAGCTTATATAGATACGTTTTTTTTGTTGTAGTCATTTTGCCTAAGCATGTCCATGAATGTAGTGTTTATATGAAGGACATCCTAGTAGAGCACTCACCCTGCTCTCCTTTTCTTTGGCTTGTTGATACAGATGGCCATTGTTATCATGTGCAGCAAATGTCACAAATGATAGGGAAGTCTCTCTCTCTTTCTCTCTTGGGATTCATTTCCTTCTCACGTCTACAGCTGCTGCTTGTAGATGAGGGTTATCTCTGCGTTATCCCAGGGTTTGAACCACAGAGTGAACCAGTCCTCCCTCCCCCCACCTGATCCCTCCCTCTGTCGCTCTCCTCTCTTCTTCACGTCAAATCCTCCAAGCGAGTGTCAGCGTCCCTGTGGCTCGGCGGTGGCGGCTGCCTTTCTCTGTCTCTCTCTGTCACACTCTAGCTGCTCCCGCTGTCTTCCTGCCTCTGCTGTTCTTACTCTTCATCACCACCGCTCTCTCTCTCTCTCCCTCTCTCTCTCTCTCTCTCTCTTACTCTCATCCTCCCCTCCCCTTCTTGCTGTCTTTCACTCCCTCGCTTCCTTGTTTTCCACTCCATTGCCGATCTCGGGGAAATCATTGTGGGAGACAAATTTCTGTTTGCCGCTCACACAAAGTAAAGGATTACTGGTTGATTTTTTTTTTTCCGGCTCCAGGCTCTTTTCAGCATCCAGGCAAGTGGCAGCTCCTTATTGTATTCTTCTCTCTCTCTCTTTCTCTGCCTCTCTTTCTCTCTCTCTTTCTTCTTTCTGATGCTCTCGCCATCATCCACCATCATGCTGTGGTGTATGCATTGGCAAAGAGTGTTTGTGTGTGTGTGTGTGGTTGATGCTGTGTATATAGGCTAGGGAATCAGGAATGGTGGGAGTAGGGGTGGGAATTATATGAAGGGGGAGATGAAGGGGGGTATGCACGCTCGGAGCAGGCATGTCCAACCCAGAGGGACAGATGGCCAATAGCCCTGGTGCTTTTTCCTTTTTCCTTTTCTGATTCACCCTGCAGGCTTTGTATAAGCTTCACTAATACACAGACATTCTTTTCAAGAAGCAAGACATGGCCGCTCTCCTTAGCTGGAATAAGGGCTAGCAAGCAGAGGCAGGGAAGGTTTTAAGATTGGAGAGAAGAAGGGAAGACATGAGAGGGGGGTCATCAGTCTTGAATGCAGGGAGGTCAGGTCCAGATGCTGTCCAAACAAAAGGGCTTCTCTGAGGGGGAAGCGTGGCACTCGCCATTGTGTGTCGCTGCATTGCAGGGTGCTGCTGAGGAGCCTCATGCTAATGATGGCCATTCATTCTAGTAACGGATGAGTGGGCCCCAGCTTCTGTTCGCCTGCTTTTCAAACATGCACAGTTCATATTTTTACTCATGTGACCAAATAACACACAGTTTGCTCTGTCAACAGTGAAAAAAACAGAAGCATTTTGGCTTGCAGAGAAAGGCTGGGCAAGCAGTGTTTTACATAGGAATAGTGTATGAAGACAGGTGCAGACTTTCTCTGTATGTGTTTACTTGTCTGTGAGAGGTTCATGTTTTGTGAATAGGGTGATTGTCGAGCAATATCTATAATCGTTTGCAGATATATACACAAAGGAGCATCACCTGCCATTATTAAAATTATTCACAGAATATATAGGCAATTATAAAAAGAAATTTTCCTTTTTCTTTATCTGTGAGGTTGGCTTGTCAGTTGGCAGCCTGCCATGGAGGCGGTGGTCTCTGGTGTTGTTTTGATATTTTCAATCTTCTTCCAATCCCACTTGAAAGGTATTTGGAGGTAAATCCTCCACCACGTCTTCCTGTGCTTGTGCACCTGGAGTTTAGGACAAAACTGCGCCCTCGCCCCAGTTTCTGCAAATCAACTTAATTAATCTTGATGCCGACCCACCGTGATTATGCGTACAAAATGTAGCTCACAATAATGTTGATGTAATAGATCATCCTTATTCACTGTGCTTTGTCAAGCGTTTCTGGGATGATCGTCCTTTGATCTTGTTAATGCTCAAGTGAGGATGTGTATATGGTTGACAGGCTCTCCCCGGTTACTCAGGTCAACTTAAAACCATCAGACTGCAGCCCCTGCATACTCACAGCAGATCTGAGCTAAGGTGAGTTCAATATACAGCAAGGGAGCTAATCTAACTGATTAATCCGTTAAAATAGGGCTAAATTCTGCTCTCTGTTCATTTTCTTACTGTTAGCTAATTTTATTTTAGCCTGTTAATGTTGATGCTGATGATGGTCCTCCTTGGGAGGTTGAAGAAATTAAGTGTTTTAATTCACTGAGTGCACAAAGATCCTCTGTTATGGTCCAGACTTGAGTGTGACGGTCTTGTGATGATTTGGATGTGCTTATGCTGTTCTAGGGTGAGCAGCCAACTTGCATTTTAGCTAGCCTGAGTGACTCCAAGCGAGAAGTGATGCTGCCTCATTAGATGTGGTTTAGCTTTCTTTGCTGACATTTGTGTTCATGTTGCTGCTGTGTCTGAGTTTAAATCACTCCCACTCCTGTTGATTAATAGGTTTTTAAAACATTTTTCTCTTGGTGCCTTTTGGGCTCCACTTTGACCTCTGAAAGCTGAAACTAAAGCCAGCGCTAATAAAATCTACTGTAACAGTGGCACTACTGCTTGATTAAGGAGAAGAGTTTGATTTCTTTTTGCTTTGAGTAGATACTGAGCTAACAAAATATCAAGGAAACATTAAAATTGTAGCGCCCCATGCTCCAGATTTGTAAGCTAACCTTAGGTAATCTGCAAACCAGCTTTATGATTAACTTAGTTTTTTTTCCAAGAGAAAAAAAACTGATTATGCTGCTGATTATGTTGATGATTTCTAACCTATAGTTGGTTCCAAGGATAATCTGCATTTAAAAGTTTTAGTCATGTTGTAATCAACTTTTCCAGATATAAAAAGAGTGGCTTATTTAGACTCACTGTGCACCATTTCAGTTATTTTGTGGATGTTTTGGAAAACTGATTATTTAAACTAATCATTGTCTAGTGTAAGGAAAAATGATTACATCTCCAAATTCCTGCCTTCAGAATCAGTCAATCAGTACTTTGAGGTTTACCTGAGTCTAGAAGCATACTTTTGTAGTTCTTGTTGCTTCGTATGCAGAGTTCTATAAACTCTCTGTGCTGCTGCCAGTTTTGGTCAAGATTCTGTTGCAAAAGACATTTTTTTAATCTCATTGAGATTTTTGTAGTGACTTAAAGGTTAATAGTGAGGACAAAATGGAGCTTCTATTCCCACTTAGACAATCTGTGATATATAGAGCTGTACAATATCAAGAAAATCTATCATCACAATGATGTTATTGAATATTGCAGTAGCAATATTGATTAAAATGATCTTAGTTCTATTTATAAGCTTTAGCACCAAAGTCATTAATATATGCATTAAGTATGATCATCAGTAGCAGTGAAAGTCCAAATATATTTTTCACATGTAGAATCTGCTTGCATGGCCCTTGACATATCTAAACTTCGCCTCTTTGCAGTCTTTCATATTTCATTGTTGCACTTATTAAAATGTGATTATGAGCAGAATTGTTATATATTGTGCAACTTAAATTTAAATTGATACTTTCATTGTTGCAGATTGTAAATGAATAGTTTGCGATCTGAAGGAAAATTCTTATCAAAATTTTATTACTCAAACACAGTCGAGCTGCCTAGCCAGTAGTGAATTAAATCTACAATCAAAAAGCTATAAGATTTAATTCTTATATAAGTGATGAGTTTGAGCTCATCACTAAAACTAAATGGTTCCAGAAGAAACTTAGAGAAATCTGCTCAGTGATTATAAGAAGGGTTGAATGGGTGTACTGATGAAGGTACTGCTGATGAAGCCTTTTGCATTCATTGTTGAGATGGATGCAAGTACTTTTCAAAATGCAATGTTTCAATTAAATAAAAAGCAAAAATCTCAAATCTCAAAGTTGATGCTCCTTAAATGTTTTATATATTACCTTTTCAGAAATATCAATTTCATTTTCTAATAAAACAAACTAGGTTGGATGAAACAGTTTACATCTTAATCTCCAAGGAGTATGACTTAGTTTTTCATTAGTAAACAAATATATTTACATTTATTTTGACCTGTGTTAAATATAGTTTTGACAGTTTTTGAAATTGGGCTATTCGTCCCGAAATAGTCCAAGTAATCATTAGGGTATCTATCTTATCAATACATAGTTTGCCTGTATAAGCAGCTGGTTATGGTATAGATTTTATGATTTTATTGAATCTGACTAAAAAACCCCACACCATTAAGCATTCTTAGTTTAATCTAACTCGTATATATTGATTAATTTCAGCAATGTCCTTACAGTTTACTTTCTCATATTGATCAAACTAAACAATGAGGACAAATACATTAAATTTCATTGTGTTACTTGCTTCTCTAACAACAAGTCTTGGGTTTTATAAAGCGACTGTCTGGGTACCATCTTATGGTCTTGCAGTTACCGGTCTGCACTTTCTGATTACAAGCTTTCTTTGACTGTGCAGCAGTGGGTTCTGAATCTCTGGTTTCAACAAATTGTGGTGAATGCCAGACATTGACCACCAGTTTTCAGTGCTTAGTACTAGATTAATAGGAATTTGTATCTTGTGTTGTCTTGCACTGTCCTTTTCTTACCATCTGTTGCACAATCCATGTCTATTGTGTGAGCCCCTTTTTTATGCCCCTTGCTCCCCTCTTTAACCCTGCTCTCACCCCTCAAGGTTTTTATTTATTTATTTATTTATTACTTTTTTCTATTATTATTGTGGAGACCTGCACACTGCTTATTGTTTATCTAAACAGACCATGTGTTAGGTAATGTCAAGAGTCTATATTTATGACTAAGAAAGTAGGAGATGAAGGAAAGACAGAGGAGAGGAAGGAAAGAGAACAAGAGTAGGAGGGAGGGAGGCAGTGGGCGGGAGTATGCAGGGGGTTGTGAGGCTGCAGCCATTGGCCTCAGACAGGAACCAGAGTGTGAATAGCACACATTGGCTTAGCCTCTAAGCTGGGCTGGACCTCTAATTTGCTCTGCTTGTGGAGCTTTGAAGAAAAACGGCAGCTGCCGACTCACCACCAGCCTGAATGAGCCTGTAAACTGGAAGCCCGTACGGGTGGAAAGACAGCTGCATGATCCATGGATGGTTTTGGATGGGGAAGGAAAAGCCGGAGTCAGCCTGCTCGGATTTATCGTTTTGAAATATTCCGTGGATTAGCGTGCAGAGAGGAAGAGAGCAGAAGCAGTGGCGTTTTAGAGGTAATTCTGACATTTCGCTTCTTCTCATGGGAGTGATGCCCTGGCTTCCGGGATTAGATTGGTAGCGATGTGGGTGGGGAGAATATATGGATACAGAGATGCAGGAATACGTTCAGGTGTAGAGATGGCTGGAATCGGTGCTTACGCAGATTGTGATTCAGTATTCATACGTTTCGATGTGTTCCTGTGTACTTCTGTGATGATGAGGAATCTCATCATCAGAGATGCTTAGATGGGCTGAATTTAAACCCTGATGTGTTGACACACTCGCCTGCTGTTGGGGGACATTTTTCCCCTGTCATTTCCTCCTGCAGCAGCATCTTTTCTTTATTTTTCCTCCCCATCTACCCTACATTTGTATCTCCTTGAGTAACCCTCTTCTTCCTCCTTCTCAGCCTTAGATTTCCTCAACAAATAGTCTTTTTCTATGAAGATGTTAAATTAAAAGCCTTTGTATCTTTTGTGTGGTTGCACAAGATTCCTAGCTAACGATGTTTCAGATTGCATGTGCTTTACCACTATTCATTTTCACCCTCTCCCTCCCCCTCATTCTTTTCCCCCATATTGAAAGGAGGGAGCAGTGAGAACAGCAGGAGAATAGCGGCTGGACTCAGCTGTAAGGAGTGTTGTGGCGCGAGCTGAAAGAATAGCCTGTTGTGTTGGGCAGTAGCAGCATTTTGTATCTGGGTTTTTTCTCCCTCTCTATTCTCCTCTTTAATGGGCAACTCCATCATCTTTTAATTTGAAGAATCACAACAAGGAACCTGCTAGAGTTCCATTTTGTAAAAAGCAACACAAAACATATTAAACAGGTTATATGAGAAAGAATGCCAGACTTTCCTTAATTGGAGACCTGGGAAATGTTTGCTATTTTTAAATTATTGTGCCAATAAAATACAGTATCTCAGAAATAAATGTTAACATATTACATTCACCTGAACAACTTAAGTTGAGAAACATTTTTCTCAATTTCACAAACATTTTTTTTTCCATTTAGTGTAGGCCAGTGTGTACAGTCATACACAAGGCAATTCAAAGTGCTTTTCCAAATATAAAAAAATCCAAATATAAAAAAATACATGTAAATTTAATTCAAAGCGAGAAAAACATTTGCAAGAATATGTCTACAAGGTAATCTGGTAAAGTAAATGATATGTTTAAGTCTTGATTAAAACTATAGGCAAATGTTTCTACTCCTCTTAGACTTTCAGGGAGTTTGTTCCATAATTTGAGAGCATGGAAACTAAATGAGGCCTCACTTTGTTCCAAACCTGAGAACACAAGAGGGAACAGTTATCCTATAACCTCAGAGGTCTAAGGGTCGCACCTGCTCAATAAATCTGACATGTACTTAAAATGTGTAATATTACATAGACTAAGACTAGTTTAAGACTGGCGACTAGTGTAACATGATTCAGGACTTTGGGGGAGCTGCAGCCACCTGCTTATTATTATTATTATAATTATTTAAAAAATAATGTAGAAAATAAAAGCATGCACTTTGGTGTGTGTGCACGAGGATGTGTGTGTGTATCTCTGACAATGTTTTAAGTGAGTAGCAGATTTAGTTACATGATTAAAATTTTATTTGATTCCATAATGACAGGTTTATTCCTCATTTGTTTTTCAGCTGTTTTAGTCCAGTTGGGTTCTGATATCTAATCTTATAATTTTGTGACTGTAAAAAATAGCTTCAGATTTTTATGCATTAGGCTGGTGGAAATTATGACTCATTAACTTCTTGATATGGGCTTCATGAATCCATGTGTTTTCACTGAAGGAAAACATAGTTGGAGGGAACAAATAGATGTACAAAAGAATGGCCAGAAAATGGAGCCTTGAGGAGCCCCAGACCTTTGTTTGATTAGATTAATAATTGTCAAATGAAACAAAGTAGCCCTGGTCTCCTAATTAAGATTTCAACCGATCCCACACAGTACCAGACAATCTGGTCTAATTTTTCAACTTATTATTGGTGCCCAATGCAGGACTGATGTCAAGAAATAGTATAAATATGTTTTATCCAGAACTCCTCAAGTGGCATAGTTTCAGTTTCACCTGGTTCAAATTCTGTAAAAAAAAATAAAATAAAAATTAAAAATAATAAATCTCCTTTTTAGCACCTTTTGTTATGCAATTAATAATCGGTGAATTGAAAAAGATAATTATTTGATCCCCGCTACATTAAGTTGATGCTAAGTCAAGCAGAAAGGGTTGAGCTTTTCACATATTGGTGTTACGGTATTTTTAGCTCAGATTCATCCTTTGTAACAAATGTTCAAACATTCACTAAAGAAAAATATTTATTTATACATTGAATTATTTATTTATTTATTTGTATTTTCATATACGTGTCTAATATTGTATAGTATAAACTTAAGTGTTAAGCAAAAAATCTGCAGAATGTGTCAATTTTATTTATAACTAGCGATTACTAACATAATCACTAGCTGCAGTCCTAGCTTAATTACTAAGGTTTTAAGCGCCTGTGGAAAATTACTTGAGTGAGTAGACAAATTAACTATCTGGTATATTTCAAATGCAACACACTTGTAGTTGTATTGTTGTTTAAACGTAAATACAATATTCTCTCTTAGAGAAAATAAGAGTTTATCAGACAGACAAAAACATTTATATTGTTAGATGTGCTGCATTGATACCTGGAGAAGAAATTTAGCTTGGTTCAGGCTGTAAGATGCTGCAGCTCAAATTACAAACTACAACCAACTGAATTTCCCTACTTTTCCCTTCAAGAATAGTGACCACAAATAACACACCAGGTGCGCTGGAATGTAAAGGGGAGATGGGTAAGGAAAACATGCAGTGTTTTCATTTAAAGTATTCCTTCCAAGTTAATAACTATTGTTATGTGATTTTTTTACACTTATAAAGACTGAGAAATATGTCCACAATAGCAATGCTTAGATTTTACTCATTAGAGTAAAATGAGCTAAACCTCATTTTACTCCAGATTTTTATTTATGAAAATGTGTTAAATTGAAAGTTGTATGTGCTATTCATAGAGAGGTTTTTGTGCCACCAGAAATTGTAGTAAAAGAGAGGTTTTGAAACACAATAAGGCATTACAGATTGGAGTTGAAGCTTCCCCTAACCCCACTTTAGTTAACCGGACCTAATTCAGCACGGTGTGCTTCTAACTGCACCTTTAACCATGGGCAGGATCTGGAGCAGAGTGGCTATTTGCTTAATCATTTTCTAAGGGCCTTTACTACATTGATTCACTCATTATTCTCTTCATAAATCATTATAGGCCAGCATTCCCTTTAAAGTTGTATAGAAGCGCTAATTGAAGCCAAGCTGTCAAAATGTAATATTTAATAAGATCCCAAGGTCCGTCAAGGTTTCATGTAAATCAAAAGTTCCTACAAAGTGGATTTAAATTAACTTTTAATTTATTTTTTGACATAAGATGCAGCTTTTAAAGAGAAAAACATTGCCTTGGTGCTGGGAAATTCTTTTTTTTTTGCTATTTGATGCTTTGTTAGCTAAACAAAAGATTTTCACAAGTCATCTTTTCAAGTTTATCTTGTAAGTTTTTAATAGCTCTCATTTCATGAATGTTGTGTAGTCCACATTGACACTGCAATACCGCATGTTTTGACATCCAATCATGTACTTCTTTGTCTTATTAAATTGACATTTTCACAGGAGAATATACCTGTTAGAGCATTTACCTATTTTATTTACCTGTGTATTTATTCTGAATATAATCTTATAATGCCACTTTTTCTACATATTACTTTTATTTGAACAACCTCAAAAATAGAACAATGTATAAACCTAGGATTTTCCTTCACCGTTACATGAGTCATGTTTCAAGTCTTAAAAGCACAACTTCAAGTGAAGTCTTGAGTCTTGAGTTCAAATCAGGTCACAGATATTTGTTTTTCTCACTTACATGAAACTTCAGTCAACATCTGAGCCTTAAAGAGAGATATCTCATTTTTCTCCAAGTTTTTTCTTATTAGTGGCTCATTTGTCTTGAATTGACTAATTGAGATTGTAGAAAACTAAAAATCATGTCAACGATGAAAAGCTAACAGGTAGCCAGGCTGACCCATTCATAGGAATATTTTGAATTGCTTTAAATTGGAAAAATCAAATTAAACAAGGGCTTTTGTTGCTGTGATGATTTATTGACTTCTCTAAGAACTGGTAAGGGAACTAATACTGATGACCACAAAATCAAACCTATCACTTTAGCTCCCCATCTGTGTCCTACACCAGAATTTGGAGGGTATAAATGAAGTTTGGTAAGTGCAAACACCAGGTGGAAAAGCTACTGAATCAGGTTATTCTTCATTACTCACATTTGTAACTCCAATGCCTTCTTCAGTCTTCAGATGCATTTTTATATTACCGTACATTTGCTAATTATCTTTTTAGTGACCATTTCATAAAATATGCTTGATATGTTTCAAATACATATCATACATACATATCCAAAAACATGACTGTTAGGTTAATTGGTCTCTCCAAATTGTCCCTAGGTGTGCATGGTTGTTTGTCCTGTATGTCTCTGTGTTGCAGACTGGCGACCTGTCCAGGGCGAACCCCGCCTCTTGCCCGGAACGTCAGCTGGAGATAGGCACCAGCAACCCTCCCGACCCCTCCAAGGGACAAGGGTGCAAAGAAAATGGATGGAGAAATGGATGGATGTTTCAAATATGTCATGTGTTTGCTCTGGAATCAATAAACCATCCCCTTTCTTGGCCAGTGCCTTTATATTAAAATATTTGAAAACTTTCAATTAAAAAAAGAAAATATTTACATGAGCATGTCTGAAAGGGTTTGTCCCCGTGACATCATAATGGGTGGAATTGGCCATCTTTGCATAATTTGTGGTTGAGACACTCTCTTCTCTTGACCAGTGTATTAAGGGACTGCTTGTGTAGACGAGGCCTTAAAGTGCTGCTTCAATCAATGTAGCTCTGATAATTGGCTTAAAGGCCCAGGAGAGTTCCCTGCTAACTCCCTCTGCGGCTGTTTGCCGTCTCTGCTTCTGTTCAGCTGTCTTACCCAAAGATGTTCACGTATTTTCAGTTTGTTTTCTGTTTTCACAACACATGTTTTGCATCGACGCAAAGCTTCTGTTTACTCTGGAAACAAATTCTGGTTTGTGCTGGAGTTATGATTTTAATGCCCAATTTTAAATACACAGCATGTTACTCCTGTGTAGTTACGCACTAAAATGTTTGTCCAGCGTAAACCTCTTGCTGTTTCTGTTATTTACCTAGAACTGCTTGGGTTTTTTTCCCCTCATAAGGAAAACACACACACATTTTCTTACATTAGTTCCAATCCCTTCATCTAAGGTTAATCTCGCTCTCTGGTCAGTTCTTGTTCTCGTATGCACTCCCTGCCATGCTCACACATAAAAAGCAGCGGGGGTTAAAAACAGCAGATGTTGCATGTGTTTGTGTGTGACTGCAAGTGTGTGTGTCAGTGTTAGACAATAAGTGGAAGCTCCCCAGACCATCAACAGCAGGAAGGCGATGAAGGGTATCAGATGGCAACATAGTGCTGTCATCGCAATGTCTATTGTTAATACTCTGGAGGGCAGATTTCACCTGCATATAAGGATGTGATTGTTGTTGGTATTTAAATTAGGGACAGGTTTCATGTCTCAGTTAAAGTAGATATAATATTATCTTTTATTGTCGCCATTGGAGCTTAGTAAAAGGGAACAAATGGAGAAATTGATCTCACTTAGTTATTATTTTTGATTTGGCGCATTGAACATCCAATGCGCCATTTAATAATTTGTAGCCTATTACATGTTCATTTTACTTGTATAACACACAAATAGAAATAATAGTTTAACTCTAATAATCCCATCCATTGTCATTCAAGAGTGAAAATAAGAGTGAAAATAATTTTCCTTCTTTCGAAATAAAACTTGACCCACCATTGCATAACATAAGTCTAAAAGCTATGGAGGGAGAAGATAAAGGATCTGCGTGTGAAACATCTGAAATGTTGCAACATTTTCTCTTTTAGTTACCGGAAGAAAAAAAACAGAACACAATTGAGAGCCCTTTACTGTACCTCTGTAGTTGGTGGGGCATAAAAAATATTTACATATTCATAAAACAAATCCCCACAGGCTCCTCGGGTCTCACCAGCGGGCAGAGGTGACAGCACTGATGACCAGCCTGCGGCTCTGCTGAGGTGTCTGGGAATCTCAGGTTGCTTTAATAGTGGCTTTTAGGTCATCTGAATTGTTGGATCTGGTGTCTGTCATTTTCCTTTTGGCAATACTCCAATAATTATCTATAGAGAAGGATGTAGGTTAGTTAAGTTTACTGGCCATTTGAGCACATATACTAGGGTTATTAAAGCAGGTATTTGGTCCTTTTGGCAGTGTGTGCAGATTCCAAGTCTTGCTGGAGAATAAAATCAGCATCTCCTTAAAGCTTGTCAGCAGAAGGAAGCATGAGCTGCTCTAAAATGTTATGCTAGATGGTTGTACCTCTTACGCATGACATTGCATCCAAAATCATCGCTGACTGTGGAAACTTCATCCTGGACCTCAAGCAAGTTGGATTCTGTGTCCTTTCACTCCTTTTCTAGAGTTTTGATTTCCAACTGCATTGTAAAATTGTATTTCTTCTGAAAAGTTAGAATGTTGAATAACAAGTAAGACCTCCATGTTAGATTCTTGTTGTGCTGTAGTATACTCTTCACTTCAGCTCTAACCTTAGCCCAAACCTTTGAAATTTCTGTTCAATTCCTTAACGGGCTTTGCTTCACAAGCAGATAAAGACTGTGGTTGTCTCTATTCCGGGTCCACGCCTTTTCCTTCCTCTCAACTTTCACTTAGAATTTTTAGATGCAGTATTCGTTAAAACCGGCTTCTTTAGCAAATATTGTTTTGTGTCTTACTCTTTTTTGGAAGTTGTCCATGTTAGAAACAACCCATAGCATTTCTTCATTAAAAAGCCTATTTTTATTTTTCCTTTACAATTTTTTGTAGATGTACATAATGTGTGTTTTACCTTTTTAATTCATTTTCCTAAAATATTTTTAATGATATTCTAATTTATTAGGCTCTACTTCTAAGATGAGATGCAGGGACTGTATTCAAACTCAGAGCTGCACTACGTAACCTTTATTAAAAAAAATTAATATGCTTTTATGTATTTGTTGAAACTGTTGCTATGTTGTGGTGACATTTTTAACAAATATGTAAAAAGCAGTTTGTAGCTATTCTTTGTAATAGTTACACACTGCAGCTTTAATTGCTTTAATTGTTTCTCACGTAGGGGTTAAAATATATCCATGATGCCTATGGATATGTTTGACTGGCCTGGTTTGACATTCATCTGTAAAAACACTTACCAGTAGGTTTGTTACTGTTAAGTGACTCTGCTGCCTATTTCTTGATGCCTTTAATCAAACAAGCTTCATCTGTTGGCAGGTGGCCTTATATTTCATTTAGGAATACTTTTAAACACAATGGAGTTCATGGTTTACTTCACTGTGCCAAAGTCATGTCACAGTAAAACAAACCCAAAAATGAACCTATCACCATCATGCTTGAAGGTTTGCTAGAGGTTATGATTTTGAATGAATGTTGTTTATACTTTGGTCTCATCTCTCTCATGCTTGTCCACAGCTAGGCAATGTTGATTTTTAAAAGATAAACCTTTTCAGAAGAGTCATACCTAGTCAGCCTTTTACTATTTGGTGTGTCCCATGAGGTGATGGACTGGGATATGGTGCTGTTTTTGTTTGTGCTATAGATTTTTTTTATTATACTATTAGAAATAAAATTCACTTCAACTTGGTTGGATGTTTTGGTTAAGCTAATTTGTATGAATAAAATTAAATGGTAACACTTTATTTGAAAGTGTGTGCCTAAGATTGACATGACACTGTCATAAACATGACACAACACCTGTCATGAACATGAAGAAGTTTTATGAATGTTTATGACAGTTGTTATGAAGTGTCATTCAGTAAATAATTACACTTTTAATGCAAAGTTGCTCTAAAAGTTGCATTAAAAGTCCATTAAAAGTGCCAACTTTGCATGATTTTGTAAATAATTATACAATTATTTTTAGGGTGCATGAGTAGAAAGAGATTTTACATAAAAAGATTTAATAAAGTAGTAGCAAAACATTGTGTTCATTTTCATAAATTCCATGAACTAATTTAATTATTCCTGCAAAAAATGAATGCAGACATTTAATTTAAAAATCCTTGTTGGCTTGGCTAGAGTGACTGATGCACCAGAACATCTGAAATGATCTCATGATACCTATGGACATATTTGACTGGTCTGGCTTGGCTAACTAATGGCATCATCGGTAATGCAATATTTTGTCAGGCTACCCAGATAACAGCTCACCTCTCAGTTTAAATCTGCTGAGCTTGTGTGAACTTGTAGCTTAAGAGGCTTAGGAAATGTGAATTATCTTTCTGCTATATGAAGAACATGTTCAACACTTGTAAAATCATGTTTATCTTTGATAAACATCTTTTTTCTGGTGATAAAATAATACAAGAATTAACACAAAAAGAGAGATTGTTCTTTGTGTATTCAATTTCAAAGGTAACTTTTAAAGCATCTGATTAAACATGTGCATGTCAGGATTTATTTCTTGTGTTTCCTCTTATTGTTGATATTTTGTATGGAGAATGTCCAGATAAAAACTAAAGTAATCTAATTTGTTTATTTCATCTAAATTTCATTTAGTTTTGAGCTGGGAGTTTTAATCTCATACAGTCCTTCTAGTTTTATTAGATGTAATTTTATTTATTTTCTATTTGAATATTTTTTGTGTGTTTCTGAACTGAAGCTGTTAAATGGCTATCAAGAGTCACATCCTGAGTTACTCCGTAGGGATCCTATTTCATTCTGTGTGCAACTTCAAGGTATGTAATTAATATAGGGCTGTTCTGATGTTCCTGCAGCTTATGATACATGTTCAGTCTCAGTATGTAAGTGGCCCAGTATTAGGAGGTAGGATGTGGGTCATAGCAGGCACTCAAACAGGCTACTTGAGGGACACAGGTCCCCTGCCTCTGAAGCTTTTTATGAACTGCCAGTGAGGACAGATCCTATCCTTACTAACCTTATATTTATAGTTCACACTCCTAACAGACTACAGTATGCTGTATGTGTGTTTACACTTCTGCTTTCTTTGTCTTTATCTCCACGACTGTTGATTTTGTGCTGTGCATTCCTGAAGACGTGTGTGTTTACTGTAAATGCTGTACAAGTTGGCTAAATTCAGTACAGAGAAACAAGGGGACGATGAGCAAACTTTACTTCAGTTGTACCTTCCTGTTATGATATGGTTGTATTTTAACAACCATTGTTGTTGCTCCAGCAGTTGAGTCTAGAGTATCTTTCTTGACCCCCCTGATCCCTCTCCTTTTCTGCTTAAGTTGAAAACCTTCTCATATATGTGTATAAATGTTTTTTTTACATTAATGGGTTAATGAAGAGTGGCACAGTGGCACAATTTGTTGCACTATTGTGATGCAGCAAGAAGGTCCTAGGTTTAAATCCTGGCCAGGGTTCATTTTTCCTCATGGAGTTTCCCTATTCTCCCTGTGCATACGTTTTCCCTCTGGATACTTCGATTAGATTATTGTCCGCCCATGGTTGAACTTATTGGCCTACATGCTATGTGTGCGGTAAAACTACAGCTGCATGTCGCATTGCTTATAACACCCCCAACATGAAACATGGTGGTGGTGGTATCATGTTGTGGAAATGTGCTTTCCTTCAGGAGAGACTGGGGAACTGATCTGAGTCGATAGGAACATGGTTGTATTTCAATATAGGTGAACTGAAATACAACCATACCATAGTTAAGCTGTCATTAGTGTATTAGTATTGCAAATAATCGTAATCTGCTTTAGTGATGCTACAGAGAAAAGCAGCTACAAAAACATTTGAGTTTACTAAAAGCAGCAGTGCTGCAAATTTGTCAGGCCGTCTGCTGTCCCCATTTTACTACTTGCTTTAGCGTTACTATTTTTGCAAAGCTTTAAACGGGGTAGCTGTAAAGAAGACACATGGACATACTGTAAAGACAATGTTGGTGACGTGACAGAGACAAAGCCAGGCTCTTCTGAAACCCTTTATCCTTTTAGCAGTGCTCAGATCAATACTGCACTCACGCAAACATTTGTAAACATGTCCCGACTTTTTTTTTTGTGTCACATTCAAATTGTGGGATTTGATTCCCACAATAACCTGATAACATGAAAAGCAGAGTAAGTGCCACGTAAGCAGCCAGTAGGGTCATTTGCATGTCTTGCTCCTCAGTTTTTATTTCTTCATTAAGAGGAGACAGTAGGATAGAAAGTGTGAGTTAGTCGGAGATTTCACATGCCCATTCGGTGATTGTTGTTTTTTTTTTTTTTCTGTCATGTATATGTCCTTCCTTCATCCTCTTTCTTCCTCTCCATCTCCTTTTTTATGCTATTCCACCATTTGGCAGATGCTCCCTGTCACATCTCCCTCTGTGCCTCTAGGAATGGATTCATGTTGATGTTTAGGCTTCAAACTCTATCATGCGTGGAAAACATCTGTGTTGTAGTGTTAACCTTGCCACACCTCAAAACCGTCTCCTGTATTTGCCTGCTATGAATCCTGGAATATGTCAGCTATATTAAATTACTTCCTTACTATGTTGGGAAAAGGTGGCACAACAACAGTTGTCAAATAATGTGAATCATGTTTCTGCATTTCACTGAAAAACAAAGTCCACCAAAAAGGAAGGTTATTTTCTTATAGGTGTGGAAGGATCTCAATACATTTTCTTAAACGGCTTAATAGATCCAGAAATCAGCAGTATGTCTTCATCATAAACTAATCTCAAAAATCTTAATTCCTCCCATAGCCCTTTTCCACTTTACTATCAGAATTGTCACATAATGGACAGAGTTAGGCCATTGAAGTCTAAACAGTACTATGTTACAAGCCTTGTAAACTACTAGAAATTAAGCTCAGGCTTGTTCCAATATTAGAGTCTCAGTCTTTCATAGCCCAGACAGTAAAAATACTGTTTTTTACCGCGTTTGAGTATGTATTATAATAAAAAAGTCACTGCAAAATGAAATTACTTTTACGTAAAATAGAATAAAAATAATTATTCCTTCTCTGTTAAACTGATGAGACACATTGACTGTTACAATTCTAGAAATAATATCTATTGTGTGTCGAAAATCTTTTGCGATCGAGACTTAAGCTAAAATAATAACATAAGAGTAAAAAGTATTTGAAATGACTCTTGAAATACATAGAAACATTTTTTTACATAACGTCTGATTTATTTTCTACATATTAGGTTTTCGTTTACAGTGAGAAAAAGACAGTGTACACTCTGCCTGAACAGGCCACTAGTTTCTGACACTAACTGCAATCTACACATCTGTCCATCCAATACATGCTCTGTATTTAAACCATAAGCAATGTAAAAGTATCTCTCATACAATCCAAAGTGAAGTTTTGTGTATATTTTTAAATCTAGCTTGAGTTACAGTTTTGACTTGGAAAAATGTGTAGAGATTTTGTGCTTTTTACCCTTTTTATTTGACTGATGAAAATAATCTTTTGACTTTCATCTGGGTTTGTGCTGTGGGTCCTTTTTGGTTTAAACACTAGCTGCTTTCTATGAAAGAGCCCTTTGTTTGTTGAATACTTCAGCTGAACTGAACCTTGCTGGGATGTTGAGACAGAAGCTTCATCTTTCCCGGCTCTAATCTTTCAGTTTGGGGGAACGACACACAAAGACCCAAGCATTTTCTACACAGAAAATGAGCGTGTAATTCCCTAACAAGTTGTAAGATATTTTTTAACAGACAGAAGTTCAGTCTGAACTACTGTCTGTTACAGAAAATCTACCTTTACCAACATTGGAGTCAATGAAATATAAACAAATTTAGTTTTTAATTTGATGTTGGAATCATCATTGTAATTTATATATATTTTTTGATCTTTTAAAATTATTTTCACATCTGTTACTTATTTCAGATATTGGTTGAAGCTTGTGTGTTTGTAAGAAGCACAGAGGTGGATACTGCATTCAGTTAAGTGCATCAGTGGTAATTTCCTTCCTTTTCAAGTTTCTGTCAAGAACTTTGATGTTTATTTAGAAAATTAAATAAATTGATTCAAGTTCAGCATCTACAGGATATTTGATTTTACATCTTTGGTTATAAGTGTTAAAAGTAATTTCAGCAGATTTCCCTTTGAAAAGGAACCAACCTGGGGAATAGTCACCTACATCATTTTTTTTAGCAATTAGTCAATTTTTGTTTGCCAAAAGCTGCTGGAATTTGTGCCTTGATTGGCAAAATTCTTGAGATTATAATTACCTCTTATATTTTTATAGACCTTTGCACCCAATCAAGATAATTTTTTGAATATTTTTGGTGTTAAAATTACAATACAGATATATCTGTTTTATTATTAAACGAGTGTTAAGTTATTTGAAGCTGAAAACATGATAATAAACCAAAGCTGTGCATCCTGTTCAACACAAAACCTACTGACCTTGATGTGCACTTGAGATCCTACAGTAAATATATTTATGTTGTGTTTTATCCTTGAGATTTCTAATCTGATGTTCACTACCACCATTGCTAAGTGCTTGATTCCCAGTTTGCAAAAGTCAGAAATGGTAATTCTTACTTGCAAAAATATTGTGTTTTTTAATAATACAACCTGACTTGGAATTGGTAACGGCAAACATTGCAATAACACACTGAAGTATTTTTTTTTTTGCCTTGGCCGGCCTATTTATATTTCATAAAAGCTCAGGGTAATATAAAATCATTCTTTAAGTAAAAGCAATCCACAAACAGATGACTGAACTCTGATATTCTTGAAAGTGCATATTTGTATAGATATTACTTTGCACTTGCCAGTTGTCTTTGTCTGATTTATTTAAAACATAATGATTACATGAACAGCACTGATAATAGTAAAAAAAGGAACAACAACAAAAAAGAAAGTAGGTTGAAAACTACTGTTGTCATGTACAGCATGTGGCCAGTAACTGATCTTAGCCAGAAATATATTTTTGCAGCAGTTCATGTAACTGTGACTGGTTGATGCTTCCAGGACATACTGCTCTGAAATAATGTCACTAGGACATAAAATGTTGCTTTATCTCATTTTCATCAATTGTTACTGGTCACTGATGCACACAGCTACATTTACTTCACACAGCTACCTTTGCTTCTTGCTGCCTCTGCTTTTGTATATCATACCTAAAAATTCCCATGTGTCTGACAGCCTCAGTTGTCTTGCAACAGAGTTTACAGGAGTGCTGCGATCCAGCTGTATTGCCAGAGACAGATGGTGGAGACAACTGTTCCTTTGCTTTGATAAACTGTTAAAAAAATTACCATGATGCCATCATTGGTGTACCTTTTCCTGACTGTACTATAGACGGCTTTCACAAATGATATCTTTTAGTTAATGTGTACTTGATTGTTTCCTACTAACAGACACAACCCTGCAGTCTGCTGCCCAGATACAAGATTCACTGTTTACTTCACAAAACATGCTGGACTTCAGAGCTCTCGCAGCGAAACCACTTTACATTGACCTCTGTATAAATTGTGGTTTGTGGTCCTAAATGGAACAGCTCAGCAGGAAATGCTTGTAGATTGTTTTCAGTCAAATTTAATTTTAAATTTTTTTTCTCCATCATGATTAATAGTGAGTTTGGGTGTCCCTTTCATCATCTTGCAATATAAATTAATGTGTTCAATAAAGACATTTCTGTTTGAATAAATATTTTTTCATGGTTCCTGACTTTATTTCTATATGCTGTTTATTAATGCCATTTCAGTGATATGTTTAAGGATTTTATTCCATCATGTACAGCTTTTTTTGCAAACTTGTGAGCTCTAGCAACAGCTTGAACAACCTTAACAAAATAACAGACAAAGATAAATGGATTAAATTCCCTGGGAGAGTGCTTTTTCTGATAATTTGTGTAGCCTTAGACATGTGCAGGATATATGACCAATGATTAGATCATCACTCTACAGAGTGTCTGTGATGGCTCAAGTGAGACAGAATAGTATGTGGTGAAGCTATAGTCTGGAAGCACAAGACATGCAGCCTCTTGAACTTAATATCTGTACTGTAAGGCAATGTGTTCCTGGAGAGCTTCTAAAGTTGTTTAGCATCCTTCTGTTTTAGTAGCAACATCCACATGAGCATCACAACTAATATGGCATTACTAGCTAAAGAAATAAAATGTTTTTTTTAAACAGTCAGAGCTGCTGACTTCATTACACTTGACTTGCAGTATGTAAAATCCCCTTTTCAAAAGCTTATTTGAGGTATGCAGATGGGTGGGATGGTCTGATTTCCCTGCAGTGATTTGGTTATCAAATATTCAGGGAAGATCAAAGAAAGAGAAATATTTACTTGTAGGAGGTACTGATGTATATTACTGAATAGACGGCATCATGAAGTACAGATTGAGGCACTTATTCCATATTAAACAAGGATACTAAGTGAAGTCCCAAATTATTTCAAAGTGGTTCATGGATAACAAACTTTATTATCTGAATTTCAGTCCCATGGAAAATCAGTGAGCAGAGCTAAAAAAGTGTGTGAAAAAAGTGGCCTACAAATCTGACTCAGGCACGCCAGTACTGTCAGGAGAAAAGATCCACAAATGGAGAATATTATGAGAAATGCATAGGAAGAAGGATACCAAAATATTTGACCTCATTCATATAGTTTCACTGACAGTTTCCCAAATACTATAGATGTAAACTTCTAAAGAAAAGAAAATTTCTATCTCATTATTGGGATTCTGTTGTTTCATCTTGTTGTATACAATCCCACCTTGTAAATTTCTGCAGGTAGTGAATGTGGCACTTGCCAAACTGGAACGCAGCAGGGTAGAATCTGAGGGCTTGTTTGTTCATAGGGGGAAAGTGCACAGCTGATCATAACCACAAAAGGAGCACATGTTTTGAAATCTTCTGTAAACTTCAAACGCTAGATCATACTGTGGAGTGAACAGTAGGAATGTTCTTCCTTTAGATTCTTAACCAGCTACCACTTGTTGATTTTCAGACAGATCCTCTCTACAGCAGCATCCACTGTCAAAAATAAGAACTGCAGCATGTTGTTCATCTGTGCAAGCAGTGTAAAATGCAGCACTGCTCATGCTGATGGCAGAACTTGCTCACAAAAGGACATGTGCTCCAGCACCGGCAAAGATCAAGTGCGTTTGTGTTATATTTTCTATTCATCCAGACACAGACACTTCTCAAACTGTGAGTGAACAATACACACATTGATGACTGTCGCAGTAAGTTAGTACATCAGAGCGAGGCCTGACTGTGGCCTGTCATTGTTTCTCTATTGACTCACCACAATGATAGTGATGAGATGAGCCTGACCCCACTGTTACTGTTGTTCTCTGGAACAAGTGATGCTCTCTCTGGTTTTTGACTGTCTGTCATTCAGCTGGGATTACAGTCTCTCCCCAACGTGAATTGTTTGATTCTGGCAAATATAATCTTTTGCTCATAAGGGAAATTTTTTACAATGTCTTAACATAGTTATGGGTTTTTGTTATGCAAGATAGCATTAGATGATGCAATGATATTTATTTACACATATTACAGTGCAAGACTGGTCAGCTATGTGCCATCTTGCTTGTGTGCAAAAGAAATATGTAAAAGTTGAGGTGTTGAGGTTTTTCAATTCACAAAACTACAGCTATGGGGAATAAACATTTTAACATACAACACATGTAATTGATAATTTCATTATTTCACTTTAGAAAATAATACGAATCCAGATTACAAAACAAAAAGAACATCAGGTTTCACGGTGTCAAATATAATGCGAATGAAATGAAAGTGGTACATCAACAAAGGGAAAATAGTCGGTTGTTATCAAACCTATTCAAATTGTAATAATTGAGATTTTAGAACTCATGTAAATTACAAATGACCTGCATTTATTAACTGTATATATTATTTATTAGTTTGCCTTGTTTAAATCTGATTCATTTAGATATTAACATTGTCTACACAATTAGATGTGATTAAAATGGTATGATGTAAATGTATTTGGATGCACAAAGTCTGCACATTAATTCATGCTGACACCTCATTAACTTATCAAGGGTGCATAAAAATGTTAAGCAGTTATTCAAAGTAAAACGCTGCAGAAAGAAAGCTAGACAACTTTATCTTTAAAGAGCATTCAACAGCTTACAAAATATTTTTTTGTTTGTTTTGTTTTCTTATGGCTCATCAGTTGTCCCAGGGTGTTTTCTATTCTGCTGCTCATCATGCATAGCATTTTTATCGCCATCCAAACTTCTGACTGTCATTGGCAACCTCTAAATACTCCCATACAGCACTCAGATATTTAGACCCATTAAAATGTACCACTGCTGACTGTACCTCAGGGATTCTCCTCATGGTCTGCAACTTGGAGGACAAATTTTATGACCCTTGATTCATTGTTTATGTTTAGGTAAATGAAGGATAAATTTAATGAAATCATCTGCTGACCAAAAACAGTGATGTTTGAAGATTATTATGGCCACCGATTATGCCAAATAGTCGCACCATCACTGCTGTGTTTAAGACGTCCTGAAACCAAAATGATTCTGGCTTTTTCCCTCTAACCTTTTGCCTTAAGACAGAAAGGTTTTGGATGATTTATTGCTGCATCGATTTATTTGATATGTATGAATGACTAAGAGTCCATAATGGATGGCTTGACATGACGATGATGTAAATAACTGTCCAGTAGCTTCTCATATTGGCACACTTGAATCATTGTGCCTCTCCGAGACACTGTTTGTGGTGAAAATGGCTGCAATAACAGAAGACATTCTTTTTAAAGCACGTTGAGCTTCAAAAACGGTGTCTTTTATCAGGGGACCTCCCATTCCTATGATTCAAACTCCCAGACACCTTCACTTTCATCTCATTTCTCTCTGCTGAGGTGAATACAAAGCAGTGCTTGGCTTGTGTGCTGCTGCTGCTGTAAACCGGCTGTTAGATAATGTATCATATTGTTTTCTTCGTGTGAGGGATTTGTGTCTGTTCACAGTCTGAGCACTATGTCAGTTTATCTATTATCTATTGCCATTTTACCTTTTGTATAATTTTCCAAATATAGGAACAGAAATAGAATATCTGTGTTTTCTTAGCACTGCAGGTGTGGGATGGAGCAGGGATTAGTAAAAGCTAGCTCATTATATGGTGCTTTGTGGACTGGATGTACCTTAAGGGATGCAGTGTGAGCTGGCATACTGGCAAGACTAAGGTAAACATTCAGACATGAGAAGGCTTAGTGATTTTGTCCTTACAAAAATAAGAAAAAGTACAAGATTATGGTCTGTATGTATCTGTGGTCTGTCAAAAAAGGGGAGAATATATTACAAAATTGTATAGTATAGTATAGTGAGAGTGGTTGAATTTAATTGTATAGTGAGAGTGGTTGAATCCAAAAAAATAGCCTTATGGCTTTGCTGATTCTTTGACTTCTCTTCAAAGACCATCATCAGGTTAACATTTTTCTGTCTTTGTTAGACTATTGTCCTGGAACATACTCTTTTTACACACTGAAGCCTATGGGACCTGCGGCAAATATGTTGCACGTGTAAAAAAACAGTGATTTGGACATTAAAACGTAGAGACGCAAACTGCACATACGTGTCACTGCTATGGGATTGATACGCGAATATTGCAGCAATGGCCCAATAATAAATCACTTAATTCCATACTGTACTATGCAGTTGCTTTGTCTGCACTAATTAAGATTCACTTAGTGACATGTCAGCAAAGCCTGAGGTGAATTCAAGTGCATGGGAGCCTGGCCTACTCTTTGGGTGTTTTTGCTTGCAGTTATTTGGCCACTTACAGGCATTTATAGACTGTGTACAGAGTATTCAACTTTCATCCCCAGATGGAGAGGTAGTCATTAGTTATGGAGACATGAAGGCAAAAGTTACTCCCTAGGCCCTGGCACAGCAGCAATTCATCCTTCATCTACACACACTCGATCCAAAATGTTCAAGGTGGAGAACTTGATGTTTCAAAACATCAAGTTCTTTTTCTTCCATTTAGACTAAGTTTAGACATGTTTATATAAAATAGCCTACTTGTGTACTTTTGAGAAACATGTTGACAACAATTTTCATTATAAATCCACAAAACCTAAAACTATATACTTAATGCAATTTTGTTAAATATGTTCCAGACTCATTCAGCTCATGAAATGTGAGAATTGTGTTAAATTTAGTTCTCTTTGGCTTAGACATCTATTGGCATTTATCTTCTGTTCGAGAAACCACATTCACAAATACAATTTTTCAGTTGTTATTTCGATTTTGTTATTAAAACATTTGTCTATTGTCCCCCATTGGTGTTCTTGTTCAGCGGTGACCTGGTGAGTTCAAAATCCTCTGGATGAATAATTCACATTATATTCATGCCCAATAAACCATTCACTAACTTCCTGTGCTGTGTGGATAGGAGAATTCATCACCGCGTGAAAGATTAATTTTTGTATACTGTGTTTCATTTTTGTATACTGCGTTTCTACTCTGAGGATGGATATGATCATTTAGTATAACTAAAGGCTGCTCAACAATAGAAAAAAACTAAATTAATTTTGGACAATAAATACAATCATAGTTTGAGTTTGCACCACTGTATTAGTTCCATTTTAAAAAGATAAATGTTATTTTTTTTTGTCAAAATCCTATTTTTCTTTAACATTTTATGTTATAGACATGTTCCCCTACTAAACGTAAAGCATATCATAATGCTTATATATTTGCATATATAAAGTTTCAACAGTTCAATAACGAAATATTCAATTGTTAGTGTTGATCAATTTTGTCAAAAATACTACATAAATGTTTCAGTCATACAGAATAGCAAGGTTTTTGTGATTAGGTGTTAAAATTATCTACCCGTAAGCCATTTAAATAATTTTATTGATGGAACCAATACAGCATCTCAATGAAAAACACTTATTGGAGATTTAGTAGATTGCATCCATATATAAACATATTCTCAGACGTCCTGTGTTAAATATAATGATGTATATTCCATCAGATATATTTTCAGCATCACAGAAGCCACAAAGGAAGCTGGAGGTGGTGAAATAACTTTAATAGTAATGCAATGTTTGTGTGACTATGTCGTTTTTGTAATAATTTGGACAAAAAACTATCAGAACTGGAAGCTTGATTTTTTTGTTTGTTTTTTCTTTTTCTTTTTTGGAGAGACTGTTTTTTTATTCTAAATTAACAATGTCATCAACCCAGCATGTCTGTTTTTTTTCTTCAAGCTGTCTAACTGTGGTATGCCTGAACTAAAGCTAATGTTTATTTGAAATGTATGCATGACTGTGTGTATTCTATGATCCTTTAAACACTACTGATGTGACTACAGATGAGATTCAACTTACGTGAACCATCTGTCATTGTTTTTTGTTTTTTTTTTCAATGTCAGAGACATAATATCCCCCGTCTCCACCTTTTGGTGTCAACTTTCACCTACAAATTGTTCTGACTGCACTGCAAATTACCACACAGCACTAATTATTAATCACTACTTGTTCAAGCAGTACGACCTTAGAGAGAATTTGAAACTGTGATCTTGACTGAGTCTCATCAGAATTTTGAAATAATTCACTATTTACTATCTATATCTATATTTAGTTTATGGTCCAACTGTGAAATTAATAAAACACCATGGAAATTATTACATACTGAAGCTAATCCAAGAACAGCAAGATCATCAGATCTGAACAAAACCACAATTTTCTTAGTAAATCCATACATTTATTCTAAGAGCAAATTTACAGAATGAACATGAGTGCATTGTTTAAGGTGACCTTTTTCTTGGACCTGGACTTGGCAGACTGCAGTTTCCCATGAGACAAAGCGATTGCTCGAGATGCAATCCTTGATTTAATTTCTTGACATAATATTAGCAGGCAGCGTGCTTCCAATGATGGTGCTGAATTACAATCACACCGTCTTCATTTCAGATCCCCTCTTGGTGGCTCGCACTCATCTCAGACAGCTGAAGGAATCTTGGGATGTAGCAATAGACTATCACAGCTGTAGGTGCTAAGGACGTGTGTTGTTCTTCAAACAATAATCCTGTTTTCATCATCATTTGAGAATTATATTGACAGAAATGTGCATTTTCTCCTCTGCTCAGGTACGACCCGTCCCCCTCGAGACGGAGAGGTCCCAGGGTTGGATTACAGCTTCCTGTCTGTGGAGGACTTCCTACAACTGGAAGAGAGTGGCACACTACTGGAAGTAGGAACATATGAAGGTGAGGAGAACGATGACAAGAATCAAAAGTGGCACTTCATGTGACTCACGATAGAGCAGGTGTCCTCATTCTCTACAGATCGGGCGAGCATAGCGGCCATCATATTTAGTTTTTTCCTGCATGTAGGCAGGCTGTAAGACAGTGTACCCAGTTGATTCTGATTAGACCGTGCATGATGGGGGGCGGGGGGATTCATCCAGGAGACAGCAGGTCTCTCCACATCTGCCCCTCTCACTCTGATTAGGACAGCGTTGTGCAAGGCTAAGTCTCAGACTGACACAAACCTGTGTGTGTAAAACATGTGGATGGCTGATTGTTTGTTGGGCTTTGCGTTATGCACTGCTAAGTCAGATTTGTGTGTGTGTGTGTGTGTGTGTGTGTGTGTGTGTGTGTGTGTGTGTGTGTGTGTGTGTGTGTGTGTGTGTGTGTGTGCGCATGAGAGTGAGAGAGAAAGAGAGAGAGAGAGGGAGAGAGAGAAAATGTTACGACATTAATCTGCTTGGCACTGGCTCTGCTGTGTGTTGGCACGTTACTCTCTTTCACACAGACAATGTCAAATACCTGTCCACAGGAGTTCGTGGCACTGCACACATTAGCAGGCGGGACAAGTACAACAGATCTTTGATCAGACTATATACATATTCTTTGCTTATTCTTTTGCTTTTTCCTTTGATTTGTTATTTTGTTTGTATTTCCTTTTAATTCCTGTAAAGCACTTTGTATTGACTTGTTGCTAAAAATGTGCTATATAAATAAAATTACCTTTACCTTTTATACAGCTCTATTCATACCTCATTTTTTGGAACACATGCATCAAAGCTTCTTAGGCGTAGGCAAATAATAGCTTTGCAATAGAGCATTGCTGATAAAATTGTGGTTGTCTTGAAAAATCTACCCTAAAATTAGCAATGCATGTTGTAGTTTATCAGGTGTTTTTTTTTTTTTTTTTTTTTGGGGGGGGGTTATCTGTTCTTGAATTTCTTCTTTAGGTTAGAGCATGATGTGTTGTTAATGTTACAGATCTTTTCAAGTTGTCAGAAATTTTCAATTATTGATCCTACATGTTTGACTTTGATCAGATCTGGGTGTTTCTACCGAAATTCAATTTAACTTTCTAAAACATTATGTGATGTGGACACGAACAATAAACTCAGGATATTACTTTTTCATATAGGGGAGGGAATTTGTTTGTAGGCAAAATAGTTTCTTCTCAGTTTTTACCACTTATATGCTTCCTGTGACTTTATTTGACAGAGGTTTGACACTAAGATATCTAATCTCAAGTGTTCAGTAATAACTCTACACTGAAGCATCTTATGAATACAGTAACTGATTACCTCTAAATGTTTCATTTAACCCTTTCGGTTATGAATTTTTTATTATTATTATTAATATCAGCACTACCTCTTTATTGACCTGAATGTCACATTTAAAAATGCATTTTTAAAAAAATGTTAAGAAGAAGGAATAATAAGAACACTTCCTCTAACTATGTATAACAAGCACAGTTCCAGAGAGAGAATGTCAAATCAGCATTTTTTCTGTGATACTGCTTATACGTCTCTAATGTGAATCCATGTGGATAGACTGCTAGCAGGCTTGGCCACTGGCTGAAGCCAATTGTCTGAGTTCAGAATCACAACACAAGACATTTGGAAGACAGAGGAGAAAACAGTGAAGGAGTTTCAACAGCCATCCCTCAGACAGGAAGACTCTAGAGGAAACACCAGAAAGCCATTAACTAACCACAGAATTATGATGATCTATTTGCTGGGATGGGCTTACAGACAGCTAATGAACAAGTCTCAACTCAACCCCCCCCTCACAATCACTCCACCCACACCCCATCTCACACGCTGCATATCCACACACACCGAGAAGCAATTCTGAAAGAGCTCTTGCTCGTTCAGAACAGCATGGCAGATCAATGCCTGATTTTTAAATCAAGGGAAAAGGTTATTTTGTGTCTCACTGGGATTCCACTTGCTATCTTCTTATATCTAAGACACTCCCATACCAATTTCAACCAAACCAGTCCAACCCCCTTCCAAAACAACACATGCACACATCTCCTAATTAAGAGCGAGGCGGTGGGGCTTTTTTTGTGTCTGTGGTTATGCTTGCAATGTTAGTGTCTGGAGTGTGAAAACAGATCTGATGGAGCAGTGCCCTCAGCTCTCCTTGATCAGGCTCCAGCAGGTATCCCCCCCCCCATGATTGACAGCTCACAGGTCAGCCGCCCATCTCCGAGACTGTTAGTGGGTGGGCGGTAAAAAGATTTGGAATGCCTGGGACCCTGATTGCTTTATTGCTCGCCTGTCAGAACCATTGTACGGCTCTGTATTATTAGGGCTCGCCATCTCTCACCGTCTGGAAGGTGTCGCGTCTCAGCTCTGCATAAAGAATCGCCACTCTATTCAAAACCCTCTTTCTCTTTTTTGGCTGAAAGGAAGAAAGCACAGATTTTTCCACACAATCTCCTGTACTGGTTTGACAGATAATGCAACATGAGTGTCTCTGGGGGAATGGTGTTCGTCGTTCTGCTTTACACACGAGTGATGAAGATTTGAGATCCCATTTGGCAGTAATTTCGCACTATATTACAAATGATAGTTGATGAAAGGGTACAGAAATTATTCTGATGATATTGGTTTATTTTTCTTCTCATCTAGTCAGTGTGGGGTTCTTTTACAATGTTTCAATGTGTCTTCCTTTTCCTGATGATGGCCTTCCTTAATAAGACAATAAATAATTGACGTTTTTGCACTAAAAAAGATTGAGTAATATGGCCAGTTACATCTATTTACAAAGTAATCTATAAATGATACTGATAATAATATTGTGAAGCCAGAGTCTCCAGAGAAAAGCCATGTATGAACCGCAAGAGCACGCAAACTCCATTCAGAAAGACGCCAGCCTGGGATTTTAACCCATTACCTTCTTGCCCATTAGCTTTTGCTGCTTCTATGAAGAAAATCTAAAAAACATGTTGCTTTTTTTTTTTTTTTACAACAAAAATAAAGCAATAAGTCCAACTTGCTCTGAAATAATGTGGCACAATGATCAACACTTAAACATTAGAAATATATTTTTGTTTTGAGTTCAATATATAGACAAATATAGACTGTTTCCAGATAGAATATTACAACTTTTTGCCTCTCTGACACTTCACTAAGTAACACAAATAAAATAAGTTTATACAAGCTGGTGTATAAGTTAATTACTTCTGACTGGAGGTCAGCATTAGGTTACCATTTGGGCGTTCTACATTAAAGATGATAGAGAATCTGTAGAGAGAGCTGGGAGGCTTTTCAGCCTCAAAGACCTACAGCAGAGATAATCCTTTCGAATACCAGTGGCAAAATGAAACCAATATGTTAGTAAAATAGAAATATAAACTAATACTCCTACATTTTTATTGATTCCTGTATTATTTCTTATGAGAAACAAACTTCTCAGTTGAATGGAAATAATGTTATTTCTAAATATGAAAGGGGCATGAAATAGTTCCACAGCTCATCTCCAGTGGAAATTTTTCCAAACAGCCAAATTTGTCTTTCTTTTAAGTGATGGAAAAATCTGGATGTCCTCTTACAGTCAGCTGTGAGACAGAGTGCAGCAACATGTAGAGGAGGGGCTGTGCTGTATTACTCTATACATTAGTCAATTTCTTTACACTACATTTGAAATCATTTGAAATGTATGTTTGTGGATGTAAAAACGTATTTTTTATTTTTATATCATGCTTTGTATATGTATATTATGGGATATTAGTAGAATATCTCATTTCATACTACAATAATCATATCAACTTGTACAATGACTTGTTTTAGGTGATGATTGCTTGAGAAAAAGCAATGACAAGCTACATTCAATAAAGGCAAAATAAATAAATAAATTACATTAAACATGGAAAGGCAGATATAAAAATTTTTGTTCTAGCAGTGACTACAGCTTCAGTTGGAAGGAATAAAATAAATGAATCAACCAACTTCATATCGACAGCAGGCCAATTTTCACATCTTCGGCAGATTTGCGTCCATCGTAATGAACAAACATTACAGTGCAGTTTAACCTAAAAGCAAGAGAAGTAGACAGAAGTAGCATCCATCTGTTTTCTTTCAGTTTCCTAGCCACAGATGTAGCTCTAATATCCGTTAGCCTTAAAATAGCTTTATGAGGGAGCATTGGCTGGTGAAAATTATTATAGAATAGGGATAAAACATACAGAAGTTATTTCTGTCAATTATGCTACCCTCTGCCATGGCGTTTTTCTCAGCTGTAACAACATTAGCATCCGCCTCTGCACTTTTTTTCCTGCTGTACTGCTCGTGTCTGCCTCCGCCATCATTTAAGTGTTTACTCCAGAGACAAAGGGGACAGCATCATTTCCTGCCATTCATGGAAGCTATGCGAGGTGGGGCACGAGCTGGCTTCCTGCTCTTATTGTGGAAGACAGTGACTTTTTTTATTTTTTACAATAAAAAATTAAATAGTAATACATTTCAGTACATTGTTAGTCCTGAATAGCAGCTGTAAGCGTTCTAAACTGTTGAAGCACATTTTGCTTAAATTTAAATATTTAGAAAAACTATAAAAAATAAAATCTAGTTCTAATAGGCCTAAAATTCTACTGTTACTATATTGGGATAAACAAATGAAAATGGAAAAAGAGCATTTGAGCATCAGGTCAGGTCATGCTGTCAAACTATGTCTTTTACTTCCCAATGGAACAAAGAGACTCTTCCAAAACTACAATGGTCGAGTGAACCGTGTCTCGACACAAATCCCTAGCTGTTTTCCTTTTTTTCTTCAGGCTATTCCCCAGACCGCGATGACAGACTGGCAGGTTGTTTAAGGTCATCGGAGCTGTGCCTCCTGCTCCCCTGAATCCCAGGTGATGGCCAGGCCGCATCCCCGAGTGATCCTGCTGCTCTAGGCCACAGCAGAGACAAGCCCACTGGGGTGCCTTGACTCTGTCTCCATGGAGATGAGGCGACAGGCTGGCTGCGCCTCAGCCTCACACCTTCATGGTCAGCGACTTGGCGTCTCCGAGGAGATGTCCCTGCTTAACAGCAGTTGCACAAGTCGCGATTGCCCCCACTCACAGCCCCAAGACCATTCAGTCTGGGTTTTTTTTGTTTTTTCTTTTCTTTTCCGTCGGCGCAGGCACAACAGCGGTTGGACCAGCCCTCAGTGCCCTGGCAGTGCTGCCCTTGTGAGGCCTGCTGGGAACAGTAGTGGGAAGTTAGATTAGTCCTACAAGTCTGGGCAGGGCCTAAGAGGGGATGCAACGCGCAGGGACTGCCCACTCCATCTATGGCTCATGCTCCGTTATGCTTTTTATCTGTGGGTGTGAAAATATCATTCCCAAATGCTGTCTCCTTTAAGCTCCACGCACAATTGGCTGCTGATGAAACCTGGCTTGACTAGCTCAGTTCAGCATCCCTGATGGTCCATGTTATCACATCTTGGTACGCCGATCCAATCTAACAGAGCTGAGCAGCAGACACATACTTCTGAATATATACATCACTGACAAGCAGCTCTCATTCTGGTCTTCGTATTGATTTTTAAATGTGAGACTGGTCTTCTTTGTGCATGTGTGTTCTAATCTGAGAAATGAATGATAACCTCTTCATCACTCTACCCCCTGAGTGTTCTTACTGGAAGCCATATTGATTTTGTTAGTCTGAGAGTCCTTGCATTGCATGGCCTTTACCTCAGGGACAAATCTAATTGTTTATCTCTGGACAGACTTCTGCCTTTACTCCCTTCTGTCTCATTATGTGCCAAGATTTGTCAAGTCAAGTCTCTCCACACTCTCGAATCACGCTTTACAACATGTCGTTCGGCGGAACACTACAGATGGCTTACTTATCAACAGACCCTCCCACATGGAATGCTACAAACATGACAGCACAACACACTTGCAAAAATATACACAAACCGACATACAATGTAATCACACTCTGGAGACGCAATTACACGTACTGACACACAAACATGAGTCGCAGGATTCTTCAGATCATTTATAAGCTTTCTCGAGGAACATGATAAACAGTTTTTCAGATCTTAAATGAAGTGCACACACGATAAATTCTGTATTTCTTTCCGAAAGTGTGATATTTGCTCATCCTGTATTTTGATCCATTTCATCACAGAGGATTTATGACTGAATAAAAACACAGACGGAGCTGTTGGTACCCCCTGCTGATATTCTAATCAGCAGGGGTCAAGTCAATAAAGAAATATGGCTTTTACAAAAAACATCCTGCTAGTGTGATATCAATAATTTTGTAGTCTATAAATTGAGCTGGCAGCATTGACAGAGAATAATGTGCTGCATTACAGTGAATTACTTAAAAGTTTCTTGATTGCAGTGACAAATTAACAAATGATTAGTGTGGCTTCTTACAGCATCTCAAACACAATTCTGCATAATATATTCACAGTAAAGCTCCTGTCAACAAAATATCTGTGTGAAATTGAAACTGAAAATGACAAACTTTGGTTGCAAAACAGAAAATAAAAGAAAAATTTTTTAAAAAGCTGTGTACCAAAACGCCAGCATTTAATTTTTGTTATAAATATTACTGTGATGAGCATAAAGTTGTGAGGGTAAATTATCGAGCCTTTTACTACATAAGAAACCCCTTTAACTTTAACTATAGCTTGGTTTACTCCTTCGCCTGCTCAATCCATGGTTGATTTAATCAGAGAATTATTAAATATGTGATTGACAGCAGTGATTGTGTTCGACACCTATGTTCTACAAAGTAGACAAGGATCTGGTAAGTGTAAATATATACGGTTGTAGGCCCTGTTCAGTTTGTTTTCTATTTTCAGTTTCAGGTGCTCTACTGGCAGGTCCTGACAAGTGTCTCCTGGACTACTCAGGTTCTGTACTTTATAAAAATTTTACATGTTATTACTACAGATGCAGAAGTCCACTGATGTTTTTAAATTCCTTGTAAACATCAGACTCTTCCTCTTTAAGATACGTCACAGGCTTGTAGAGTTACATAGTTTTCCAGCCTCTCTTCTGTAGCAAAGCTATCATTAGGGTTTCATTTCCTATCAGTCTGACTCACAGGGAAATATGCCTTCAAACAACCCTTCTGGTTTTGCCTTTTGGACAAAAAGGAACCATAAAGGCTTGTCTCACCATACTTTGTTTTTTGATGTTTTAAACTTGCAGCAGCTCATGTACAAGAATTATTTCCAAAAGCTCACTCCGTTATTTTAATACTGATAAATTTCCACAAACACCTGAAATGAGAAATTACTGCAATCCCACAGCTAAGATAATTTTTTTCCAAATCTGTATTAGTATCACAGCAGTACTTGAGCTACTCAGTGAACATTTGTTTTTAGACTTTTACATTACATTCTACTTATATGATGTAATATCAGTATTTCTTCCTTGGAAGATAATGTGAAACCAATTAAGTTGTGCTATTGTGTTAATTTTGTTTAACCTACTAACATAATGTATTAAAGATGTCACACCTTATCCTGTGACATCACGAGTTGGGGGTTGGGGGGCTGGAATAAGAAGGGTTCGGTGAATGCGCATATGCAACTGGGGGGTTTGGTACCTCAAAAAAAGGTTAAGAACCACTGGTCTAAATATAAGAAAAGAAAAACTGTGGATAACAGAAAAACGTTGCTTTTGTCCATATCTTTTAAGGGCTTATACTGCAAAACGGAAGCCCTTTATATATTGCTAAACATGATGTAGTGGGAATAAGACAAACAGCTAATGTGAATTTTGCAATTGGGCAAGCATGCACATAGAGTTAAGTACTTAATGATCATGCCAGAAATAAACACAAACAGAAATTCAATGAATAAAATAAATTTGTAATCTGGGTACAGCAGTTTGCATGAGTTAAAGAAAATATCCCAAAGAGCATATTGCAATTTGTAAGGGTAAGACCAGTGTTTTCAGTTCTTGTCCGCTCTATATTAAAATATAAAGTTGCTGTATTATCAAATCAAAAATATTCTGAACTGAGTTGTTAAATTGCCTAAATTTAAATCAGTAGTCTGTAGAGATACTTTAATAAAAGTAAAAAGCAAAATCTGACCATTCAGTGAAACAATGTATATCTTATTTCAAACATTGTTATAAAAAATAGTTTTTAATATAAATGTTTATGGGTTTCTGTTTTCTAATAATCCTTCTCTCACCAACTCTCCAAACTCTTTCAGGCTACTGGAAGCCTTTGGTCAGATTTTATCAGTGAGTTAACTCCAGCGAAGTAGGCCAGATCAATACACACACTCTGAGAGAGGAGCCAGAGCAGAGAGTTAGAGGCGTGGGGGAGAAAAGGCGCAAGAGGTAGGGAGCAATCAGAGAGCTGTGGATGTATGCCTTCAGGAGTGGATCGATGCGCTGACAGGGGCCCTGCTTTGTTCTCACACAGCACTCAGATGTTGGGCGTGCTTAACATGATTGCTTAAAGGTTTTTGTTTGCCTACTTGTGTTTTTGTTTGTCATTTTGCTCTACTTATAGCATTTCCTGCTGTCCCTTTTGTTTTGTTTTTTGATACGTAGTAAGGTTTTCTTTTTTCCGATTTATTGTTTTTCTTGCAGTGTACTTCTTGCCAGCAGGGGGTTCAGCTTGTATTTTAGTTTTCGCATTTGTACAAATTCCTGCACATAGGTAATGGAAAATCTATAAGTGCAAGAAAAGAAAGAAAAAAAGTAACCATAAGCACAAGGAAATCAAATGTGGAAGCTTTTACTAAAACAAACTGGAACACTACATTCTGTTTTTATTATTATTATTCTTTCAAGCTCTTTTTGGTCACCAAAAGTAAGTTAAACACTTTCCAAACTAAATGCTCCACCAAGAATGATGTCCAGTAAGAACATGGGTGTGCCTGGCTTCTCAGAGAAAGGTGTTGACCACAAAGGACAAGTAGGTGTCAACAAATCTGTTCTCAGTGCCTATGGACCGTTGAAACGCATGAGCTCCTTTCCAAGGCTTAATAAGATAGCACAGATGTGCCCTTGTCTCACAACAGCCCCGCGTCTCATTGTACTTTGGCCTCCCAACCCTGCCATTGCAAGACCTCCATTGCCTCGACTGCATGAGAGGGTCTCATTAGGACAGACAAACGAAAACCGAGGTCAAGGTATATAAAGGTAGCCAAGGCTAAGGAGCCTGCCTCTAAGATTAGATGGAAGCTTCGCCCCGTCCTCGGGCCACCCAGCGGACCTCTGGCCCTCCCCATCACGACCTCCAATATTCACCATTATTTGATGAGCCAGAGCTTGATAATTATTTTGCGTGGATGAAGAAGAGGGCACAGTGTGAAAGGAGTGTCTCATTCTAAGGGAAAGGGTGGTAGAGGATAACAGAAAAAAAACTAACAAAAAAAAAGATCAAAAGCAGGCCTTTTGCTTTTCATGCCTCAGAGGCTCCAAAGAGGATAAAGAACAATTGGGCCCTGGGTATCCTGTCCTCTCTTGCAATTAGGCTCAGCTGATGAAGTGAAAGGGATGAATGGCAGGGTTCAAGGCCTTCTCTAGGATTCACACAACAGGACGTGGTTTTACCTTCTCCTTCTTTATCTTCATCTCCATTTAGAGAAGAAAAATGCAGCTAAAATATTTCCAGATAAAGTCACTATAATTCAAGGTGCGAAATCTTCATCAAAGGGACAAAAGCGACAGAGGGTGTGTGAGTGGACCAGAAGGGAAGAAACACACTTGCCTGCATTGAGCTGTACTTTTCATTAGCCTACAGTGTATATGGATCCTTTTTAAATTAAACCTATAAAAGCATGCTACGTCTACCTGCTTTCAGAGGTTTTATCAAAGGGTATCTATTGTTAGCGACTTTGTGGTTTAGTATAATGTGACAAATCAAAGATTCGAATTCAGTGTTTTGGCCACATATTCAACATTCCCACTGTCTACCATAAGAAGAATAAGCTTATTATTACAACAATATGACTTCTGGCCTCAAATAATGAAATAAAAAAACATACACACAACCTTGATATGTCTAATGAATTTCCTTAAAGTGTTGGATATTCTGTGTGTACAATTTCTGACATTTCACAACACTGCTCCAGGTGATTGTCACTTAAAAGCTACTTAATCATTTAAAGCAACCTTGCTTTGCAGTATCACATTACAAATCTGCCTGGAAACCTATTTTAAATTCTGCAAGAGAGCTCAACAGTTTGCCTAATAAACATTTGACGTTTCTATTAATGATAGCAGTCATATTGTATGAGTTTTGATTAAAAATAAATAGTTTTTAACAGTGCAATATTTTCAGGGAAACATCCAAACTCGTTATGTTAATGTATTGAGCAGAGCTGGATATCCAACTCTTTTGTAGCTCTCAACTAGCATGTTTTAAATTGTACTTGAAACTTTATTCTTAATTACAGCTTCTAATTTGAAAATCACTCTTTGTTTTAAATGCAAAGAGTGAGTAAACTATACAGGTACACACCTGTCACAGGTCCTTAAGGAGCTGATTGGGAAAGCAGGCTCTATAGCAATTAACAAAAATAAGTTCAAAATACCCTAAAAATGTTATGTCGTGCTAAGAAAAAGATACGGAATGTAAAGTTTTTCTTAAAGCGAAATAATTTTTAGGTTTTATTCACAGAATTTTGAGTGGTTAAATTCAAAGACCAAATAAATAGCGAAATATACTGCATTAATTGAAATATTGTGTTTGTAAAAAATAATGTGTACCTTATCATGTATATATGCCTACACTTTCTTGTAGTTGTACCCTTTCAGGTAGCACTTCACATGTATTTCTCATCACTGATCACCATTACACAATAGCATATGTCAGGGAATATATTATTCACAAATGCATAAACTTACAATCCATCTGCTGGCATTAAAACATAGTTTACTTTTCACAAATTCTTTACAGTGCTCAAACAAGTAAATGGGGCCCGAGGCTTTGACTATATTGCCACACTGCACTGAAACCTTAAGATGATTAGTGATATTCTAAAAACCGAGTCCACAGATAATGTGTTTAAAGAAGCAATACGGCTTTTCTGAGCTTTGAGTTCAAAGTCTTAGAAGCATGGGGTCAGAATGCCAATGGGCTAAACAAAGAGTAGCCAAAATAGGCTTTGGAGGATTTGAAACCCAGGCCCCTGGACCGCTTTGATCAAGCTACAGAGCTACAGCCATAGAAATACTAAGTATCAAGTGCCCAAGACTGTGCTGCTCCCAAAGAATTAATAGGTTGCCATGGGAAAATAAACAGTAAGTTTGATAACACATCAATAAGCGTAAAGACTTGTGGGCCTTTTTTTAATATTAATGTTTTGTCGATCCCCCAAACACATTATGCCCAAGAATACTGGTGTTAACAGTTTTGTGTTTTGATTTTTTTTTTTTTTTTTTTTATCAAAAAACAAACCGTAAATTAAACTTTTTTATGATTACATGTTCAGTCCACCCTAACCTAAACATAGATGCAGAAAATGTGGCTTGATTGGACTGGTTCAACTTTTCAAGTGGTCATATTTACAGAGATTTCTTTTAAGATTGTTTAGATAGAAGCAGTCATTTTCTCAGGAAGTTAAAGAAATGTGGGGGGTGATCAAGAATACACTGAACACAGAGAAAAACCCTGTCATTACCTAAGTGTCTGTGTTTCATATAAGCTGTAGTTGTGTACACCTGTGCATACACACATGGATAAATATATGTTTAATTGTGTTAGGTTTTGTTAAACAAAAACAACTTGATTGGAAGATAACTGAAGTCACTCCATTGACCAGAGTAACAGGACCTTAACTAGAATCAATTAAATAAATCAATATATAAAATGTATGAGTTTAAGTGTCATACTGCTGCGCCTCACTTTGAAAATAACTGATTGGAGATGACTTACGATTATACAGATAATTTATTCACCCTAAATGACCTCTGAAGACATCTCTATTGTTCTTGTGGTTAGATCTTGATTATGTTGCATTTTCAATCCACTTTAAAAGTATTCAAAAGTTGTAAGGTGTGGACCAATGTGTCACGCCCACTGAAGCTCAGACAATTATCATCCTACCACACTTTACAGTAAATGGCTTTTCAAAATGTACAACAGTTTTTACAAGCAATTCTATCATTTTGTATAAATAAATTAATCCTAGCTATCCTTTCTTTGTATAGGTTAAGAATGATGTAAAACAAATTAGCAGTTTGCGGCTTGTTGCAGCGTCCCACAGCGCCATTACAGAACCATCTTTGCAGCTGCGGTTTTCATAAATTTCAGCACTTACTGTTAATGTCTTTTCTAAGCTAAACTCGTGTTTACTTTGATGGCCTTCCAAACAGTGCAGCTACAGCTGTAGATGAACACAAACGTTTTGATCTAATTTGGGACACATGCTGATGCCAATGGCCAAGTCGGCCATAGATACTGGAATGTGAATCTGAATATAGTCAATAACTAACTGTATAAACTTACATTCTAGAAAATATTGAGTTTTGCATGACAAAAAATTTTTCATCCTAAGCTATAATTCAAACAATAAAAATGGAGACATTACACTAGGAATGAGTGGGATACAGGATCAACCTATACTGATAAATTATCTCATTCTGTTCCTCTTTTTCTAAAAGTTTTTGTAATGAGATGCCAGAGAAGGTGGTGGAGTGATTTGAAGCCCTGTCTTCTCTGACCTGGTTTTCAGTTAACACATAACATTTTTGTTGCGATCCTGTCGCACATTTAAACAACACCAGTGATTGGAGTCTCTGACACCAGCACTTTTTGAAACCTTGTCTCAGAGTGGAACTTTTTGGGAATTCCCAACGCAAAGGTGTAAAGTACTTGCAGGTGTGAAAGTGCACACAACTGCAGGATGAGGGGGACGTTAAGGGTCAAAAACATGTGCGTATCAATGACATGCTAAAATCAGACCATAAAAGAGTGCATTAAAGAGGAAGTACTATGAGTTTTCCAGGCACAATCAAGTAACCATGTTAATTCCACTTGTTCCAAATGTCATCAAACATAACTTGAAAGCAATTTGACTTTGTAACTTAACGCCTTGAAATAAGGAATTTGTCTCTTTAAAAGCTCCTGCTCTTTTTGAAAATCCGCCTTCAGGAAGTCATTACTCTAAGAAAATAATTTGTTGGTACAGAGGCTAATAAGGGCATACGAAATCCTGTTAAAATGTTTTTTAAATGGCTTTTGTGATGATAAAAAAAAAATGGATGTCATAATGTAAAAAACGTATCCATGTACAATGCGACATTTATCCGATGTAATTAAGAAAAATCAATCAGCAAGAGGTGGTTGCAGAAATCAACAAACATCTAAACTGATGCTTTGCTTAAGCATGTTTTGATTTTATTTAAACATTAAGTTTTTCTGGTAGGACTCTATTAGAACGCATTATATTGATATGGCAAATGTTCTACGAGTTCATCAGACTGATGATACATACAAAGCCCTCTAATGGTACACCTCCAGTCGTTTAGTCATGCCGCTGGGTAAAGTTAGCTCTGGACTAGGCCATTGCAAAACTGGAAATTTTGCTCAAATTACCATATTTTCCGCACAATAATGCGCACCTAAAAACCTTCAATTTCCTCAAAAGCCAACAGTGCGCCTTATATATGGACCAATAATGAGCCACAACAGGTTTAGCAACTACGGTAAGCAGCCGCCGACCTCATTTTCGCCCGTAGAAGAAGCAGCTCACGGTGCATGCTGGGATAGTTGTCAGAGTGTTGGTTTGTAATCTATTAATAAAGTTTGACTAAGCTATCTACCTACTGACCGTCTGCAGGTCATTTAGCACCACATTCTCCACGAACATACTGTGCACAAACGGAGAAGGGTGATCGTCGTCCGGCCACGCCCGGACGACCCAGTCGCGGAACGGAGTCAGACTGTTTTGTTGACATTCACTTTAGTGCAGCTCCATCTAGTGGATGCATAACGTAACTCCAGCCTCTACTGTAGCATCTATTCTATGCGCCTTATATATGTATAAGATTTAAAAACAGGCCATTCATCGAAGTTGTGCCTTATAATCTGGTGTGCCTTATAGTGCGGAAAATACGGTAAGTTATTTTTGTTGCTGTTGAATGGGTTGGAAAAGCTATTGCACTAAAAATGAAACCCATTTTCAGTTGTAGCCTTTCAGCAAAAATCTTAAAGTTTGGAGGCAAACTGCTTTTTTGAACTGCTAGCTATTCTATACATCTTGACTAATAACAGCAAAAACTGGTCATTCAAAGAAAATTAACCCCAGAGCATAATCCAGTGTTGACGTTTGTCTTTTGGATACCTGTCAGTTTCTGTTTTGTATCTTATATAATTTTAAAGAAATTTCCTTTTGTTAAAAGTCCACATAGTTCTCAAATTTTTGATCACATTTTTACTGAACATAAAGAATGTCGATGCTTTTCTACATTGAGATCTTTCTGATCCTTTGTAACCACTGTGCAAAATGGAAAATTAAGGTGAATCCAACAAGAATAGCTGAATTTTATTCCAAGTTATTGATTAATTAATGGCAGATGTGACGGCATCTGCTTTTTCAGAATCTAATCGAATGCTTTATACTGATTTGGATTGGAATGTGTTCTACAACTTCATCAAGCTGATGGCACATACACATACAAAGCCCTCTACAGGTAGACCTACCTGTAGAGGACATTAATAAATGCTGAAAAGGTGCAGAAGGTGTTCAAACAATGTTCAACTTTAAGGTACTTTATTCACTTTTTTCTATTTCTATACATCCAGTGAAAGTGGAGTACTTTAAATTGAAGCTATCACAGCATAGGAATATCCTAATTGCTTCCGTCTACATTTTGCTGATGTTAAACAAAACACATGAGGGCCAAAAAAAGTAACTTGGCACGTTTTTTATTTATTTTTTGCTGACAAAGATGTGTCAAACTGTCAGCATTAAAGTGATCATTTGAGTGCAGAACATATTTTTTTGTAATACACATAATGAAAGGAACCCCATTCAATTACTTTGTCTATTACCACTTGCAGATGCATGCCGATGACACAAAGGGTCGGGATGCACAAAATATAATGGGCATCTTGTTTTAATTGTTGAGATTTTTCTCTCCCTTTTTTCTGAAGGTGACAGGGCCATTACTCCAAAGTCACCACTTATCTGCAGTATCACCGAGGATTAATGGTTTCACTTCGGCTGGTAAGAAATGTTCAAGTTGTCCTGATTATCAGTGCAAGAAAAAGAATAATGGTTATTTGTCATTGTGTTAAGCAGTGGGAGACTAATCTAACAAAACACTCAGTTAGGAACACCATTAACCCTTGCTGGTGAAACTGAGCAGGATGTACGGTGAGCTGAACGCAGCACTGATGCCTAAATCTCAGAAGCTCAACCCCAAGAAGCTGCTTGTTTCTGAAGTAAACACATATAATTAAGAAAGTATGGACCAATAAGTATGGAGGACATGCTAACCGAAGTATTATACCATTATGTGCGGTGTTGTGGTTTTCCACATCATCTCAACTATAAATCTAAGTCATAAACTGAATATATATTGTATTAAATGTACAATCAAAATAAAACTAAACATAAAAATCACTGAATTTTTCAATACATTTTGTATCACGTTAGGTAGGAAATTGATCTAAAGTGGATAAAAATGACATAAAATGTGAAGATGTTAAACATCATGATGGAAAATTAGGCTTAGAATTGTGATTTAGATTGGGATTTATGGTTTGTTTGTAAAGCGAACAATTACCACCACCAGTAGCTGACACACTACCCATTTAGCACATTTGTCTTGTGGAGGATTTTTTTTTCCAGTAGCCTAGTCCCTGAAGCTTTTGTGCTGGTGGCACACGCTTGTTCCTGCTCCAGTAATCGCCTACATTATTTTCCTTGTCTGTCACCTTTATAGTATCTATTAGCCACTCTCTACTATCTGTTCGCAGGACATTTTCTCTTCCTTTTTCCCCATGAATGTTTTATATATTGGAGGGAGAATGATTGTTCTTTGCAATGAGGCCGGTGCGTGGCCTCAGTAAGACAAATTGCTCCAGAACGCCTAAATGGCAGTCAATGATAACTCATTGTAAGGAGAGTAAGTGACTTCCAATGGAGTGGATAGGGGGACAGAGAATAATGGCAGAGCACAGGTGAAAAATAGATGTTTGGCTCAGTGTAATTACTCCATTAGGGGGCTCTCTGTTAATCTACCCAAGCAACAGCGAGTGTTTTTACAGCAGCGAGAAGGTGAGGGGCAAAAAAAAATGACTGCTACTGGACAGAGAGGAGTGCCTCTACCTCCACAGTCACAACACCAACTATGAAGTGTTTACTAACAGACAAACGCACTTCTGGTTCGTGCTACTCCAGCTACAAATAACTACAAGCATGGATGATGAAGTTTATCATTGAGCTGACATTAATTAACAGCCGGGTGATCTTGTGCACTCACTGTGCTTTAACCTTCTGTGTCAATTGTGTGCGGGAGGGCAGGCTGGATTGAAGCCTGCTAAATATGAAAATCTGGGTTAGAATAAAAAACAGGGACAAAAACAAACAACCCGCTGCAAATCAGCACCCCCGTTCTGCTGCTTTCCAGACAAACATGATGAACAATTTTTATTTCACCATTTGGTGTCTGCTGCTTCCGCCTGTGGCTATACAGACAAAAGAAGCCTTAAAAAATGGTCCAATATGGTCTTAAGAGTTTACTCTGACCACACAATCTGTTTTCTTAAGTGAACTTTTAAAACACTGCTATGAGCAGTGCCCACAGCACTATCGGCAAGGCTCACGGTGACCTCCCGTTCACCTTTATACTATTTCCCATCTGTTTAGGTTCCACCCAAGAATTCATCCCAGTTGGCTGTAGGCCCACTTTGCATTGGGCTTCCTCGATGAAACCAAGAACAAAACCCTCTAGTAGAAAGAAAGACTCTCTTTTTGGCCTGTTTAAGACAGTTTCCCCCACACATCTGTGCATTCTTTTCTACGTGAAGATTAGATCTAAATTCTAAATTTTAAATTTCAATACCTGACCGATTTGGTCTTTATTTCGGGTCTTTTTATTTCATAGAAAAAAATAGTAAAGACATGCAATTGATTTGTGATAGTGGGTTGCAATTTTATGCTATCAATACTATATTGATAGCATAAAGCTTTTATATTTGTAATCGTCATAGCTTATCGTTAAGTTTTTTTTTACCAATAAATGTGCATTGGATTTAAATTAGAGATCAGAAGATACTTTTTAAAATCCGCCAGCAATTTGTTAGTTGTTTTTAACAATCTGTATTATGAAATTCAATTGATATGGTAGATGAACACACGCTCAGGCAACATGTATTTCTATTCTTCACGTTATAACAGGACGTAAGTAGAATGTCATTTACATTGGAGCAGCATGTACTGTATAGATATTTTAAAGGTAAAAAAATATATTCATAAGGACATATTCGGTTGAAATAAGGACCGTAACGTATATAAAGTGAAAAGGAGAAACATTTAGTTATTTTTGATCAAATATGTTTTTCAACAGGTTTCGATGTAGGTGGAGAGACATTACTCCAGCTTTTCAGTTTTTAAGTGCTCTAAGGCAGTTTTAATTTTCAACATTTTACTGGAGTACAAGTCACCTGATTTATCTGACTGTATGACATAAAGATGTAAAGAAGTGAAGAATGACTAAAGGTTTGTGCACTGTACTGCTAGAGAAGATGAGAGAGCACTGTAAATCCGACCGCACAATGTTGTGAAAAACACGCATTACAGGACGTTTGTTAAGGCTGCTATGATGATGGGACTTGCAATGAAAGAATACAAAGCAATGTGAATCTCTTTGAGCTTTGGGGTCATTCCAAACATAGACCCTAAATAGCGCTAAGCTGTCCAGTAATGGAAAAAAAAACAAAACAAAAAAAACATTGCTTTCATCCATGAAACATGCTTTCATTAAAAAAAAATCTTGCATCTGGCCACATGTTGTTTTGGCAAGAAATAGCTTAGTTGTAGTTTCTTAATGTCTTTACCAGAAAAAACTCAATACCCTCCTAAAACAGTTTCTGCTGAATTAAACAAGTATAATCAAATTTATCACTGTGATAGAGGAGTTTGAATGCATGGAACTCATAAAATAGGTTAGTATTTATTGCAATCTATGCAGTTCTTTGCAGTACAGATTTGATAAAATTAGCTATATATTTTGCAGCCATAATTATCAAGTCAAATATAGCTTTATAAATACAGCATCTAAAAATTTAGAACATATAACAAATTTTCATATGTCGAAACTTGAAAGGTTAATTGGGAATATCATCCATCCTTCTCCTATAGTTGTTACATTTGCAAGATGGTTTTATCAATCTGTTGAAACCTGTTATCTATATTACAAAATCAGAGTGAGAACAAAGTCAACTCGTTTTTTTCGCCTCTTGTTCACGTGTCCTACGTTTTCTTTTGTGCCCTAGTGACGCATTGTATCCTGAATACTCACATGATCTCATTTAGGTCAACTCAGTTCATTCTAGGATATTTCTGCTGATATCAGTCCTTGTAGGAGGAAACTTGATTTGCACCTCATGAGGAAAATAAAAAGCACGCATCTCTAAAAACATAATAACATTGGTAAAAGTAACAATACCAGGAGTTCAGGTTGACAAACGCTCCCTGCTTCAAAAGCTACAGGTTGAGGTAAAGGGGACTTTCATAGTAAAGACGGTAAGTAAGAGGCCGCCATTATAGCTCGGTGATGAAAACGAGCACAGTGACCCGATTAAGGAGGAAATTTCTGGGTCACGGTCTTGTTTTTCAGAGCTTAATTCGTCCATCGATAGTGACACGGTGCGTGGCTCACGCCTACCTGTAATATTATCTTTCTGAAAGTCTTGGTTCAGACAGGGGCCTTGTCACTGTAACCCAACACGGAGTGAGGGAGAGCCGGAGTCACCCGGAGAGGGAGAAGACTGAACCTGTAGGCAGCGGGGAGACGCTGCCTGGCTGCCTGGCTGGCTTACTGTCCGGAGGAACTGATGGGCTACAGCGCCACTCAGTGGACACTTTGGAATGTTCTTTTTGTCAAACGATGGAACCCCCTCTAGGCTTCAATTATATTTTCAAACACTTTTACAAGTTTTCATAGATAGGTAGGTAGATACTTATGTAACTGTGCACACCAGTAGAACTTTTTCTGTGTAAACTGAAAAGTCATTTTTCCTTTGATACTTCCAAATAAATTCCAATGCAAGCAATTGTCCTCAAAAGCCACCTAATTGGTCTCCTGTGTATACAGTTTTATTATTATTATTATTATTATTATTATTATTATTATTATTATTATTATTATTATTATTATTATTATTATTATTATTTCAGTCAATTCTAGCTCGTCCCTGTATCAGGAAAGCCTGAAACCAGTTAGCCCGATTTAGTGGCCTTTGGAGTCCACCAACAAACAAGTTCACAGTGTCTGTGGTCTCAGCTTTTCAGGGCTTCATTCACATCACACAAATTTTCCTTCATCTCATGCTAATGTAGGACCAAAAAAAAAAAGAAGATACCTAGCTTTAAAGACATGGCAGTCGATTTAAGCAAAAAAAAAAAGAAAGAAAGAAAAAGGTTGTGCTTTGTGTTTGAAGTCATAAATGTGACATAGGACTTCAAGAGAAAAGACCCAAGACTGGCAGTCGAAAGATGAGTGAGAGGCGGATGGGGAACATGTTTTCTTTTTTTTCCCCCTCCATCCGGAGGGATATTCTGTGGCCAAGCTTGATTATTAGAGATGAAGGACAGGCTGAGAGGATGTGGGATTGTTAAAGTCTTGAATCCTCTCACCAAAGCCCTCTTGCCTTGCATTCTTCTGCACTTCATTTATATGGCTTTACGCCTTGCACTCTTAATTTTATTTTATTTTTTAAGCTGGATAAAATTTGTTTTGTTATTTTGAAATAATATGGGAGCATGCAATATAATTCTAATTCTCCAGTATCAACACCAAGTATTTATTGTGCACTTTAACCATATTTTCAAGAGTTTGCAAATATTTATAGATTCATACCCTCAGTAATAATCACAACAGCATACGTGTAGATAACACTTCAATTTACCATGCGGTTGTGGATGCAAAACCTCTGTTCCCCTTTCTGTGAGAGTCTGTGCTTCATTTGATGCCCTGTCCATTATTGCCAGCATATTTGAAAAGTGCTAAGCCTTGAAACGAGTCCCATATTATTTCAGGCCGGACTGAATATTTCACGGCAGGAGGCAGAAAATGAGACCTTCTCTCAAGAGACTGCCTGCAGTGCATTCTACTTGGTGAAGCAAACGGAAGATCTCATACTGTGCACAACACACTTGAACAATTATATATTTATCCGGCACATTTGTGAGATTTCTTTCTTTCTTTATTTTTTTGTTTGTTTGTGGGTGTTTAAAAAATAAAGGGGAAAATACAAAATTGAGAGAAGCAGCAAATATAAAAGTTTCTTGAAATCTGTGTTTGGAACCGTTTGCAGTTCAAAAATATCCACGAGAAAGTGTGGCTCCCTTTGAGCTATGGAGCTACAATCGTAGTACAAATTGCAGCAGGCTGAGAACAGCAAGCTAACCACATTGATTCTTGAATCATTTTTCATGAAATGAGATCCTGGTCTTGTGAGATTAGTTTGTGCTTTGGTAGATGATTTTATAAATGTGTAACATAGTATCCTCAGGACAGTTGTCTAGGAGCGAAGCTCTCTTTAGACTGATACTGGAGACTTTCTCAAGCAGCACCATAGCTATCCCGGACTTGTAAAAAACATGCTTTAATACAGTTTACTAATATTTTATGTGCTGGACTACTACAAAGTAGTTGTGTTGGTGCAGTGTATGAAGCTGTGAAGTGAATTAAGCATATTACATAATATATTTTCAAAAAAGTAAAAGACATAAAAATCTGAAAATGTGAGATGACCTATGACCCCCTTTTTTTCTAACCTCAGATAAGATCCAATGAAACTAATTACCTTCAGATACCCAGTGTAAATTCTTTCTCAATAGAAAATGTGTTGTTCAGTGATGACTCAAAGTTTTTTTTTAAAGAAAAGAATAATGCACAAAAAGTATTGTTCAAAGTGTATGGCACAAACCTACCAAGATATGGACATCCACCTAAACACACAAGCAAGGCAAGGAGAGCATTAATCAGACAAGCCAATGGGCTATAGTTAGCTTTGGACTTGTTGCAGACATCCTAAGCGCAGGTGGGAGAATATGTCCGCATGGCAACTGACTGGTCATTAATTCTAAAGTCAGGCTTAGTGAAAGTGTGATGAGAAGAAGTACATTTTGAAAAGAAACCCATGAGAAGTTCCCTTGCAGTTTGCCTTAACTCACACTTGAATGAGAGGTGCTCTGTGCAGATGAGAGCAGGATGTAACTTTTTGGCCAACATCATAGAAACTGTAATCCCCACCCCAATTACTTTAGCATGAATACTGAAGCATGTCTGAACTGATGGAAATATCTGGCTAAATTCCTTGAAGAAAACTTGTTGGAGGCTATAAGAACTGTTGCCCAAGACAGCGTAGGAAGGGGTAGATTTAAATCATAAGTATTCAATAAATTAATATCAGTCCAATATGCCTTGAGCAAGTTTGCAACTGTTTTTATGCAATAGAAAACCTGCTTGCTGCTGAGAATAGACAGAGTAGCCTGGGGGCTTTGCATGGGACTGGACCCACAGCACAATGACCCTAAACATCCAGGATGGGCTACAATGGAATGGTTTAGATCAAAACATATTCATGTCAAGTCTAGGCTGAGTGCATAGTAACACTTGTCAGACTTTCATTTCTAAAAGGTTTGGAGGCCTTACATCATGTGTTTCACGTTTATGCACTGACGATTTATTTAATTTGATTGATAGATTTATATTGATTTACTTTGGTCACCATTCATCCATTCACCCCTCACTAATACTACAAAAATGATTTAAACTCTGATGTACAACTGACTATTTTACAATCAAACTTTTTTCTATTGAAAGTAATAATTGAGAATTGGTTTTACTTCCTTTTAGTTAAAAATAGTTAAGAACCACAAATAGCCACATTTTGAAGCTTCAAGCTGTCATATAAAGAAGCAATTAGTTCTATTTGTGCAATTTTGAGATAATTAGTTTATTTATTCCTGAAAGTGCAACAAAGTGAGGGGACAAACCTTTGCTTAATCATTAAAACTTCAGCTGGCAACAACCTTTGAGATGGATCTATATTGGTGTTCCTAGAAGAATTCATGTGGATGGCAAGTGGTTGTGTCCTTTGTGTTTTGTGAAGATATTGAGTGTTTGAAGTGTTAACCCTGACACTGCGCCTTTGGGGTGAGTAGGCAAAGGAAGTATGTCACACAATAGGATGGGACTTGGATCTTTGCCTCTCCTTCTCTGACCTCTGACCATTATTGGTTTTAAGGGCTGCTGCAACCTCGGCTCCTTAGGCATTGTGTCTGCCTTGATCATGTCATCACTATTTGTAGAAGTAGCTGCACCACATCTCCAATAAAAAATGGACTCTTCAATAACGTATTCTGATGAGCAACCTATTCTTTCTTTTTTTTCATATGAGTTTTTTTATATATTTTTTGGAGTAATAAAGGAAAAAAAAAAGTTTAATAAATTTAGTTAAAGTGCAGTTTCTGTCTTTCTTTCATGGCCTTTTTGTTTAGTCTGCTTTTATATCTTCAAAAGGCTTGGCCAGCCATTAGCTTTCTGATACCATGGCAATGACCTTTGTTAATGAATCTTTGAATTTCAGTTGACAATGTTTTTGTGTGATCTCTGTGTGTTATATGCCTCCAGTAGCTCCACTGACACAGTCCACTGAGGCCACACATAAAACAGCATGCCATCTGCACCTGGAGCATGGCTATCAGCTCTGTTCTCTCTTTCCCCACCGAACCCCCCACACTGCTTTCGCTTGAGCTTTTTCCTGCCTCTGTCTAGCCTGACCCTGCTCTTCCCATTCCAGGCTTACAGAAGCCAAACCAAAGGCAGCTTTCAAGGGGGACTGTCTGCTCAAATCAAGTCACAGGCCTTTTTAGAAGCGGTTCAGAGATCATAGCAAGTAGAAGTCAGGGAAGAGAATGACCCCTCTCCTCCAGGCTTGATCGGATCTTGGCCCAGTCAGACCCAGCAGGGCTGAATCTCTGGACAGTTCCGTCTCTGCAGGCTTTGACTCTGTGATAGTGCGAATGAAAGAGGGCACAGAGAGAGAGCAGCAGTTCTGATGTGTCAGGCTCAATGTCCTGGCATACTTGCAGAGCAAAGTGGGCAAAGCAAAGGACAGAGCCAGCAGGCACAGGTCCAGAATAAGACCCCTATATTGTGTGACATGTCATCTAATGACTGTCCTTTTGTTTTAGATCTTTCCATCAGGGATAAGTTGGGGCCAATTTTAAAGGTCACAAGACAAATAAACAAAGCCGGCTCTTTAAAGGCTAAAAATTAACATAATGTTTAAGAAATAAAAAAAACCCAAAATAGGTAAAATACCCAATATCTGTCTGTCGCTTGGGCCTCAGCATCTGTTAATATATGGCTGATCTCCTTTATAAATTTTCTTTGTCACATTACATTGCTCTTTTACATAAAAAATACATTAAAACTGAGGTTTAAAGAAAAAAACATTTTTTCTGTGTGTGTGTGATTGCACCTGATAATAAATGGAATGTGTATGTACAGTCCCCTACTTAACATTTTATCTATTTGTTTGCAGAAATTTAAACAAACTTTTTGGGCACTCTCTTCTTTTACTCCAAACTGCCTTTAAGCCACACAGCTTTGACATTCCTACATGTCGTTGATTTCCCAATCCAAGAAATGGGAATGTTCCTTATGTGGTAAAACATCAAACTGGTCAAGCAGGTCTCAGATTTCACCCGGTTTCTTTTTGGCTACTGGCTTGCATTTCACCACACATCCTACAAAGCATAACTATTAAGCAAAAGCACTACTGGCAAATGACACAGCAGCAGACAGAAATGAAAGATTACAATAACCAAAATAAATTGTGTTACAGGGGTCGACTCAACTGGAAAAGGGATATAGCTACTCACCACTGCAGATCAGAAACTCTGCCTACTAGTCACCTGCTTTGCCTGATAGCCATCCAGCTCTGCCTGCTAGCCTTGCCTGCTAGCCACCTTCTCTGCCTGTTCAATCACCACCACCTCTGAGAGTAGGCAGATGAGGACAATAAGACTCTTTCTTATGTTGTTTCTAGGTGAGGTGTTTGCACTTTTGAAAATATGCCCCAGTTTTCTGAGGATTTGTGTAACAGCCTGGTTTACCCTTTCAAGAATTACTCCAGGTCTATGCCCCTTGATCAGACAATTTAGACCCCATCAGATTTTATTACTCACTGGGACTATTCTAATGGAATACCAACAGTAAACAAGTTACTTTGTTTAATGTGCATGGAACTGTTGTGTGTTTAATTAATCTTCTCTTATACACCTTGCTTAGGCAAAGGATATTAATTTGGTATCAAATGTAAATGATAAACGGAAAAGACTCATTCTACTTCTACTTGCAATAACAAAGCAAAAACATTTCCAGGAATTGTTTTAGGACCACAACAACACATTTGAGTTGTTGATTTTGCGTCAGGATTCCCTAGATTTCATTCAGATCAACATTTTTGAAATGGTCTATCCAAATAAGACTTATCTGCAGAGGATTTTCTGTATGCATACCTCCAAGGATCTAGTGACCACTATGATTCAATATGTCATATCTGTTTTGCCAGTAGTAGTTATTCCTGACTGGTGTATGTCAGATGTCAGAAAACGTTTGAGTTCTTTTAACAGTAAACATACTAGGATGGAAAACCAGTTGTGTCTCGTTGACATAGAGGATTATTCACAGAGTGTTTCTACTCAGCCTGATTTAGTCTTGCCTTGCTTAGACCTCCACAGATCTCAGCACTCATTAAGATTACGCGTTTACTAAAAATCCACCAGCTCTTTGCATAACGGCATGCACAGTGAGCTTCAAGTGCTTGGCAGGGATAAGACTGAATTCTAAACACGATGTGTCTAGCTTCGAAGTTGACCTTCCAAAAGACTAGTGATCTCATTCTTCGCTCCAGTTGAAAGCTGCTGATTCTCTGTGTTACAGTGCTGCTGCCATAAAAAAGAAACCCTGTATGGCCTGCACATCACTGCAGGCTACCTCTATAGACCCCCTCCACTGTCTCTTTCCATTGGATTCCAAGGGCATTGAAAATGACTTAAATTATGAAGTTTTCATATGAAAATATGGTTTAATTTTCCAGTTCCAAGAAAAGTAATTTATCAATAGTCAAGTCAAGTTTAGGGAAATAGGGAATATAATGCAGCTAAAATCTATATGTACTGTACATTAGCCCTTTTACAAGTTTAAGGTGATCAGTGTAATCTGAGCTTGTTTAAAAAATTCAATTCATTCAATTCAAGCCAGAGTGTTCTGTTCTGTGTATCTGTTCTTTCTAATAAGAAATGATGACAATGACAATAGCTTAAAGCCATTGAAAACCCTGTATTTCATCTTGGCTAATTAGTAAATCATCAATAAAAGGATTTTTTGAAGTACAGAGATCTCAGCCTACAGATAGTTATTGTCAATGTACTTCAGCTGTCCTGCTTTTTATGTCTCTCTCATTTCGTTGTTGACAATATCCATAGATTATCCCCCTTGTTTAGGTCAGATCAATTTGTTCAGTCAGAAATACAGTGACTGAAATACGGTGTCAGTCAAAATACGGTGAAATAGGCTGAGGAGCCTCGTTGAAAGCTCTGAGGAGGAGGAGAATTTGCTCTCTCTTATGCTACAGGTTCTTCCTGACAGTAGAGACTGTCTTGAATGCTTAGGCTTGTTAGCATGGTCAACAATGACGGTGGAAAAACAGCTTTTCTGTAACGGGAAATAGTTTTTTCATTAGTACATTGAGCAACGCATACACAAGGGTGATTCACAGCGCTAAGACATTTCTTTTGGTTCTGATTGGTTGTTTCTGACCAGCAATGGTGCTTTTCTGCAGATTGCAAAGCTCAGGGAAGCGATGGAGGACCTTGACTTTTTTTTCTCACAAATTATCACGAGTTTTAATAACTATATATAAAAAAACAGTTTTTATGTTATGTTTAACAAAATTTACATAAATGGTACTTTACAATTAAAAAGAGTGTAACAGTCACCATAGTTAGCCTTGAGCTTTGACTTCACTGGTGCCTTGTCAGCAGACCTATCCTTAACAGCACATGCAGCACAGAACACAAATATTGGTTACTCGTTCTGAACATAATACATTAGCTTTGTGAGTTCCAGACTTTGCTGTGAAAGACTCAGCATAAACGACTTTATAAAGACCTGCTAAAGTACCCATCATCGTACCGATACCATTTCATCCATGGGTTTATGTGACTGAAAGCATTTATTACACTGACACCCAACAGTTACTTTGATACTGTGCCTGTCAGTCTTAAGCTGTCCTATGCGACTCAGGGTTATGAAGGTTAATATCAGCTTGTGCTCAAAATTCAAATGACGACAGGACGGGTTCATTGATGAATGACTGATAGTTGACCCCATATTTCACTTGTCATTGTGGTCACCAAAGCTTTCTCGGACAAGGTTTGTCACAAGAGGTTTGCAGCTCAGCTCTCAGTTGTCTCACTGTCTCCCTAGTTGTGACGTACTTCTTCATTCTGACTCACTGTAAAATCAGATCAAAACTGGAAGCGATTCACACATTTAAAAAATAAGGGTCCACACTTAGGACACATCATGTCCTGTTTTTTCTTAATGTGCAACATAAAATGGTAAAATCTGAATGAAAGATCTTTACACATTTTCTGTAGAAGGTAATAAAACAATGCAATTTTGAGAGAGGAATAAAAAGACATTCAAATGTTTATTCCTAATTTACATGGCTAAAAATACACACAGGATTTTCAAATCAGGTGCACACAATTAGAACATCGTACTTACCCCAGGGTCTTGCAGCTGTTGATATGGAACTATAGATAAGATAGAGAAGTGCACTCAGAAACAGACACATAGAAAGAGACTTTCCATATCCATCATTCAAGGTGGGTGCAAGGAGGAAACCTTTGCTCTAAAGAGAAATATGGAGGTCAAATTAAACGCTGACAGAAAATAAACTTGACCAGGGAACAGAATTTCTCGTTAGTGTGATATTTCTATTTCAATTCAGTTCATTTATATAGCATCAATTTAGGACAAATAAAAGTTCAAGGTTCTTTGTAAGACAATAAAATTACATATATATATATATATATATATATATATATATATATATATATATATAGCATGTGAGTTTACATTTCATAAATCAGATTTCATAGAAAGAATAGAAAGTCAAAAGTCATTTCAGAAAAGTTCATGGGTATAATGTCTTGTCCCTTTGTAATGACCTATGCAGAGAGACACTTTTATACTACAATGAGTGTATTACCTTCAAGCTGTCACAAATTGTTTCAAGACAATGACCTCACTATGGCCTTTGATCTTGATACCCATATCTTGTTGTTGGATGGTGCTCTTTTAGGATTTCACCCTCAAGCCATGCTGGTGAAATCTCTTTAGTGATGATGGTAACATATCATTCGGAAGCTTGGCATACATTTCAGATACTGTAGTTCAGATGTCTGGAGATTAAAGGGGAAATGACAAAATTATTTGCTTTAAAATGTAAGAGGTCAGTTTATTCAAACATGATCTAATACCAGAAAATAAGCAGTGGTTCTGAAAGCGTACACTCCCCTACTGTTTTTTGTGATTAAAATCCTTATTTACTTACCGGTAAATAATTTCAAAGATGTTTTCCACATATAAAGCTATACATATGTGTGCAGTTCAAATCAAAACCAAAATTTATTCAAGAAAAATAAATAATATCAATATATAAGTGTGCATACATTGTTGTTATTATTTGTCTTTTTTTAATGTATTTTTCAGTTGAATTATCCTTTCAAACAAACCATACTAGACCATGTTTGGTCTATTATTTTGTAAATTAAACCATTTTGCCTTTTTTTTAATTATTATTATTTTATTCCAAGGTATTTTTAAAATATAGCCAGACTTATTCAACCTCTTGCCATGCTTTTAGTTCCTGAAAGGAGTAGGGAGTACTAAGCACACTGCTACTTTATTGAAATTTAATGATTGACACTTTACATTTCTAAGATTGTATTCACCAAACTAGACTGTATGCTAAAATACCTTTAAATGAAATAAAAATCATGCTTAGATTTTACGATTCATGGATATTTTATATACTTTATTTGCTTAACTTGATCATCAAGAAAGATATATTTTCAGTATTTACTAAATTACTAACTTTTGCACTTTGTTCTAATGTTAAAAAAAAACAACACTAATCCAACAATCAGCTTAGATCTAGTGAAACTGTAGTTTTATAGCTATTGGCTGAAACCACTAATGGGGCTTTTTTAGTATCACATAACCAGATCCATCCACAGTTTGCAGAATTGGCTGGTTGCACCCATTATCATTTCTGGTTCAAGAAAAAAAAAACATCCTTGCTTGTTTGGATTTCTTTAAACTAATCACAAACATTTTAGATTGCAAAAAGCCCAGAAAGCAAATAAAGTGCAAATGCAGTGCCTCATGTAAAAAGTGTTGTGAACTTGTTCAAATGGAACCTGTGTGATAACAGGCAGGTCAAACAGTGCGTAGCAACCATGAATAAACAAACAGGTTTTCATTTTTCCAGATCTAAGTCTTTGTCAAAACATGCTTCATTTAAGATGAAAGGTGAAACATCAGATTGTTTGCCATGGAGAGGAGCATTTTGAAAACATAATCCTTAACATCCAGATAAACACCAGTACCAGTCATCATCATTACATTAGTGTCGGAAAATATTTAGCTCTACTTTTTCATCATTATGTGTTAAAGAATGTGTTAAAAAGATGAAATATGAGTCAAAAAGCATACAGGTTATTTTGATTGTATACATAATACTTATATTTTAGTCCAAAGGGTCATAGAGTTAGCAAAAAAGTTTACATTCAATCAGCCAGCATGAATGTAATAATAATCTAAGAATTTTGACTATTTATTGTTGGGACAGAATGACTAAACAACACAATTTCAATTCATTTTAAAATGAGAAGCAGACAGACAAGTTATAATTTACTGTGATTTAGTAACTTTATACTATTTTGATAATATCAAAATCTGTTAGAAGATCCCAATTAAAGAAACCACATCATTTTTAAAAAATGCAACAGCTCCAAATACGTTGCCAGTGTATTCCAACATTTTACACCACGCTGCAACATCTGTATCACATCATTAACTAAGACATCAAAACTGACACATCAAGGCAGTTCAAAAAGTTTGCTTTAAAGTGTTACAGCCCAAACACAAGTATGAAGTGTAAAGAAACATTTATTTATTTATGAACAAATTATGATATGTAGTCATCTGGAGCAGAGGAGGATATGATGCAGCTGTTGGCAGCAGATTCCGTTTAAAAGAGCTGTGCAAGGACTGTAGCAGCCATCTGGCTGTTAACACTGTGTGAGGATCTGAAGTATAAATATCATGTGTTAACCTTTCTTCATGTACTGAAAAAAATTATGCTTTTATTCACATTTTGGGTAGGCATAAATGCCCAAAAAGAGGTCAACAAGTTTATTCAGGCAGTTGTTAGCAATTTTTAAAAAAAGTTCATAAGCTCATTATATAGAACTTAATCTTGTTTGATTTAATGAAATTGTCTGATTGACATTAATAAAAGATGACAACAGAACCGTGCGATTTTAAGTTTGAAGGCACTAGACGCCACCCACTGTCATTTTGCACACCAGCTCAATAGCCCAACGATCACTGACAGTCACCACAGCTGCACATTTTACGGTACCTGAAGCCCAATAATTAGAGATTCTTTCTGAGCAATGAAAGACAAAAAAAAACAAGAAACAAGCAGGATGTGCTCCTCATGACTTGTATAAGCAACTGTGCGTATAAATTCTTTGGCACATTTATTCCGAGGATTTCCCTGCTAACTTTGCGAGCCCAGAATGAGATGAATTTGTCCAAGCTTTTTGTATTAATTTCTGTCAGTGCTGCACTTGTCAGCGTGAAGTTGACAAGAGGAGCCATATTCGTGTTGTGCAGTAGGAATCCAAACATGCTGGTTCTGCCTCATGCTGCTGGTGGATGACACTCAGGGAGAGATCATTCTTGCTCAGTAGGCAGTTTCCTCTCAGTTGAACTAGCCAGCTGTTTGTTTCTCAAAACTTGACTGTTTGACATATGTTGCATCTATGCTGTTGAAAATCACCACAATAACAAATGAGTTGTCTCCAATCTAGATCTGCCCTAGGGATATACATTTTTTTTATGCCAAGAGGGAAATAAATTATTTCATTCTCATGTTCAGGAAATGCTGCAATTTGTTTTAGGTTTTAATCTAATTTAGAAAGTGATCCAATGAATGGATGTATATGTCAGAGTGAAAAGCTGCGTGCAAAAGGTTTTTTTTTCTTTTTAAATCAGCACTTCTCGGGCCAAACGTTTATGTCACCAGAGAAGAAAAAACCTGGCCAACTGCGGTGACTGATTGTTAGCATTAGTAGCCGTGAGTGATTAATATGCTTGTCCCACACATACAGAGACATGCAATAAAAAGAGAGATGTAGCTTTCAAGCAAAAAGAAGACAATACATGACCAGAGAATAGGAGGCAGTAGGTAGCATGACGGATTCCGCTCAGAGTCGGTGGTATTTATTCCTTCACCCCAAATCAGAGGGAGAGTGTGCAGGCCTAATGAGATTGTTGTGTGGGATGTTGTGAGTGCTGCTAAGATGCAGTGAGGATACACCGAGTTCCAGCTTGGTGAATTTCAGACTCATATAATCGCTGTATTCTGCTAGTGATTTTTTTCCCCCAGTCTCGTTTAAAGGAAACTTTTAGCATTTGATTGTCTACTTGAGCCTCTTGTGTGCAGAAATTATTGCACTCTTTTTGAATCCCAAACCATCTCTACATTCAGGGGATTTGGGTTAGCATTTCCAAAGATTAGATTTCCACCCCAATATCTCAGAGTGCAACACAGTTTAAGAACAGAAATATGGTTTCACAAGACCAAGTTGCTTTTGTTCCTGTTCACCATAGAAGGAATAAGATCAAATTCTGTGTCTTGTGTGTCCCTTACAAGACTGAAGACAATCTGAAATCAAGACTTTACTTTTTATTTTTTTTAGATTGCATAACCAATATTTCTTTCTATCCACAGACTTTTGTACCTGAGCTGTGGATTTCTGCATCTCCTACAGAGTTACTGTGAACATCTTGCCTACAGCCCTGCTCTCTTTGCCCTTTCAATTTAAGTTGGTACTCATGTCACAGAACAGCTATTTTACAAAAAAATGTAGCTTCTGAATGCAATTAATTGCAATGGAATTTAGAGGCACTGTATCTGACTGAAAAGGATTCAATTTAAATGCACGCCACTCTTTTCAGATTTCTAAAATCGCAAAAGTTTTCTTACATTATTATCAACCAAAGCACAGACAGAAAAAAGATAGGCATACTCCACAAAGAACAAAAACCCACACATCTCACACATTCTGAGTTTTTTTTTTTGTTGTTGTGATGGTGATAGCAATATTGTGCAAAAGCAGAAGTTGCATTCTGAAGGTTTTGACAACCTTTAACTTCCTTATGACAACAGAACTTGGCAAGTACTTAATATTTATTATTGTGTAAATATTTACAGACATTCCAATAGCAAATAAGTAAATGGATAAATCCTGTTGCTGTCCAGGAAACTGAAGTGGGTCACAACTGCTTGTTGCTTTCTGCGTCTGCTGTCCTTTACATCATTAAAGAAACGTTAAAAATCTCCCGACCAAAAAAAAAGAGCATTTACAGAGAGTTACACATCTCATGGACAAATACATGAAGAACAAAATATATTGTTCAGGAGTTGTGCTGCAAGGCAAATATGATGCTGTTGCACTGTGTACACATTCCACATGTAAGAGTCAGGTGGTATCTTACCTGTGATCTCAACACAAGTCTGTGTTTCAGAAATGCAAAAAAAAACATCTTTCTGTGTCAGAGCTTGGATTAAAACATGAAGACTGTGGATACACAAAGTTTAAACTCAGAACGTCTTCCAGTGCTACAAATGCACTGTTGACATCCTGTGTGATAGTTATTGCTAAGCATGTGAGTCAAAGCATTCAGCTTAATTCATGTAGCGGAGCAAATAATAGAAACGATGCAGAAGACAAAGAATTCCAGGGAATGTAAGCAAATATTGCGTGTGAGGAAAATCCAAAGAGGCTTGAAAATTTGTGAAATAACAGCAAGCTGCTTAAAATAAATTAAATTCTCACTTAATCTTTTTTATACCTTTAATTCTGTAGGGTACAATGTAAGCTCACTAGCAGAGTTCTACGCTACTTGGATTGCATAGTGAAGCCGTTTCACAAATTAATTCAAGTGTGTAGGACAAGGGATACATATAAAAGTTGCAGAACTTTGGTCCTCAAGCAATGAGGTTTGAGACCATTGGTTTAGGACCAGGGATTAGATGAAGACTGTTTAAATGCTTTATTTGTATTAATATTTGCTTAGGATCTAAATAAATGTAAGATCCTTTTGAGTTTGAGGATGGAATTGCACTGTCACCAGGTATAAAATCCTATCCGCAGATTGTGCAAAGTTGGTTATCATTGGCAGATGCTTTCCAACAAGGTTTAGCCAATGACCTCAACAGATGTCCACATTGCTCAAGTTTTACAGTAAGTGTGTCATTTATAAAAGACTTAGCAGCTCAGACCAGAATTTCATTCAGTGGCAGACATGACAAAATGCCACCTTCGCTTTTCAAATTTTGTACATGTGTGGAGGCCATAAAGCAGGCTAAGCCATTAACCACGGTGCTCATTCAACATCTGTACGAGGTTCATCTGTGCAGCAGAGATCCATGGCTCTGGCACTCCCTCCGTGCCCCTATGGAAAAAGAGACCTGCCAGAATGAGGAATGACGACTAAGGCCCTGATTATTAGGATTAATTGTCTCTTAGTCATGCAGCAGAGCAGGGGTGCCAGGGTAAAGCAAGGTGGAAATAATGAGGGCCAGCCAGCAGTCGTCATGCTTTTTTGAAAACCTCTTTCACAAAACATTTCCTATAAGGCTTTTCACACAATCAACCCTATGTAGAGCGTAGATAAGCATTAAGTCATAATAAATGTAAGATCCTTTTGAGTCTTCGATGCTCAGTTTGAGTTTTAAACATTAGTGCTGCACAACTTGTAAAAACACACTTGTCACATCAGAGGAATCCTCCAAAAAGGCCTGCTTGTTTACTTTAGTCTCAAAAATTAGTTCATTTAGTTTTAATTTTAATACCCTAATGATGCAGTCCACAGGTCTGTTAACAGATTTGACTGAAATTATCTCTAAATATAATGTTGTTGAAAAAGAAAATGCATGTCCTCATCTTTCCTAGGTGAGAGTCTAATGACGCCCTTATTTCCTGGTGTAAAAGAATCAAATGAACTGATCACTAAAGTTGGTTTTCATCATCAAAATGAGCAGCAGTAGAGTTACAAATAGACGCCTGTCCCCCATATATTAAAAAACAAATGGGGGGGTAGGGGGTACTTCTAAACAGCTGTCACTTGCTGGCAGATTCATTCATCATTATTTGATAATAAGTGGGGAAAAGCCCCCGAAAACCTCTATTACCTATATGTGCTCTGCAGAAGTGTGTCACAGATAACAGATGAGACGGTATTTAAAGTTGTGTTTTCTTTTTACCGCTGTATTTGGCTCAATTAAAAGATTTGAGAAGCAGTGTGCATGTGTCCTATTAACCGGTCCTGTGGATTAACCTATCTGCCTGCTAGCAAGCATTGCTAATCTGTGCACAACCAGACCAACCCCCTTCAATAACTTTCAAAAACTTCAGCAGTGATGATGGAATATCTGTCAGCTGGATGTCATTAATTTTGTACATGATTAAGTGCGCTTTTGGGACACTTGTCAGGTGGAAGTTTTAAAACTGTCACTTGCTGTAGCCACATGTCTGAGGTAGAAGTTTGAGTGCAACCTTGCGAGGTGTCTGTTTTACACACTATCTCACTGCAGAGAAAATAAGAGCACTTTTAAGTGTTTAGAATACTATTCCCATCACTTGAAATGTTTAATTTTGTCATATTGCAACCACAAACTTCAACATATTGTAGTGGAATAAAAATAGACGGGGTGTGCCAATGAATTGGCACTGATTTTCTCATTGGCTGAAACGTATGTGAAACTGATCTTTTACACTGATTTTATCCATCTACCTCCGCAAATGTCTGAAAATCAGCCAATGTCCCTTTTTGTTCTGCTGTGAGAGAGAAAGAGCTTACTGACAGACCCGCCCACCAGGTCACATTTGCATGTGTGGTTAACAAGGTTAACAATAATCACCAGTTTAACAACTTTGCTGCTATATACAGTGACTTTTTCGACAAAGAAAATTGCTACTGGCCGTTATCCAAATCTGTTATTGTCAGGTTAGACTTTTTAAAGATCAGTCATTGGCCAGAAATCAGCAATTGACAGAGGAACAGGAAGTAGCACATAAATCAAAAATACAATTCTGAATTTAAGGATTTTTAAGTCTTAAACAGTGTGGCACAAATGTGTTATATGTTGCCTTGATGAAAAATTTACCTTTGTACTGGTCTCAATTTCTTACTGTCCTTAAAACTGAAATATGTTGAGTGTGGTCTACTGACCATTAGCAGCCTGTAGATCACACATAAACACATGCATCAGAACTATGAAGCTGCAGTATTTTCTGATTCAAGATCATTTACTGTGACTCTTACGAGTCATTTTGTGTGACCCACAAATGCAATTCAAAGATTTTACAAATTAGTCCAGTGAACACAGGAGGCTGATGCAGATGGATACTTTCTTTGTTGAGGTATAACGTTTTTCCAAACAAACAAAAAAATCCTTAATTTTTTAAAATATGCATAAGAGAGAGTCATCACAATGTATCCATATGTCATTAAATTGATTATTTCTTTAATTTGTATTTCACAGTTAACAGGACAACAAACATCCAGAGACTTTTACAATCCTTGGCAACCCTTGTTGTTAAATTTGTGTTTTTGAACAAAGAAGGACCGACGCCCCATTCTTGTTTTTGAGAACAAGTTGAAAACAAAATCTGGAACAAGAAGAAAGAAAGCAACTGATCCAAAAACATTGGAAAAAAATAAGTCTTTTTTATTAAACCAAGTGTGTGAGAACTTTCTGTTTGACATTTATAGTGATATACAGACTTTTGTTCTGTATGTTTTGTTTTTAGTAATATATCATTTTAATCTTAGTGAACTTTCAACTTAACAACTTTGGACCATGTAGCAAAAAGTCTGGATATCACTATTTAACTCTTTGCATGACCTTCTCTGTCTCTGCAAAAGAAAAATGTCCCCACAGCATAATTCTGCCACCATCATGTAACATGGTAGGGAAAGGCTATTTTTTAAAAGAGCTGTGCACTGTTCATACATACGTTGAACTATGTAGCCTACACAGTTTAATAACAATTTCATCATATCAGAGCATGTTTCTCCACAGGCATGCTGTGTTTTCTATGTATCATTTGACATTTTGCAAACAGGACTTTTTAGGGCTTTTTTTAGCAGGATCTTTCTTCTTGTTTCTCTTCTACAAAAGGTAGATTTTTAGACTGCATGGCTAATAGTTTTCCAATTATATGTTGCTTTCTGATGCTCCTTCACGTAAAATAACATTAAAATAAAGAAAAGTTAGTGAATGTATCATAACAAAGTGTGAAAGTCGTTAGGGGGTGTGAGAATATTTGTACATAGTCTTTAGACTTTTTTTTTTTTAATTTTCTGCATCCTAGGAAGGCCAAATATTAACATTCAAAGTAAGTTGTTGCTTTTTTTGGTTCTCTGCAATTTGATTTGTTCAGTGTTTGAAGGCATGCCTGAAAGTTAACCAGCAGACCCCAAGAGTAAAAATTTTTGCAGAAATACCCATTATTTTGGAATACCCTTTCAAATCTCACATAGCCTTAGGTAAAAACATGGAACAACAATGCAGATGTACAGTACAACACAACGGAGGCACTCAACATGAACTAATCAGCGTTTTGGGAATATTATGTCTCTTTGACTTTCAAGGCAGTCAGGGGAGAGGAAGAGAGTTTCCAAGTTGTTTGTCATCTAAATAAATCTTCCCTGCAGCACTTTTTTTTCAGACTTCCAATAATAGTGACTGGTTCAAATGCCAAATTATGCTTTGCTCTGACATATTGCCCACACCATGTGGTATATGCGCTTGTGTATGTCTGCGTGTGTGCGCCAGTATGTGTGTGTCGCATTGATTGGAGGCCGTGCGTGTGCCTGCGTGTCCTCCGTTTGTGTGCATTTACTGTGCATGTTAGTGGAGGTGGCTGGTGGCGATGTACCAACCAGTCACGGACCTGGAGGATTAGATTTACCATTTCAAAGATGCCTATGTTTCTAAAGTTTACACACACACACACACACACACACACACACACACACACACACACACACACACACACACACACACACACACACACACACGTACACGCAGACTCACAGACACACTCGTACAATCACCCGCCCACACACTGCTTACCCAGCTTGTCAACGTGCAACGTGGGCTGCGGAGGCTTGTGCGAACAGATGGGAGGAACCAGCATAAAATAAAGTTAAACTAGAACAGAATGACTATGCAAGTGGCGTGGCCGCCCTTTGTTTGCGAGGAAGGTGATCCTCAGCAGCTGGGGATGATGGAACGCATGATTAAAATTACCAGAGGGAATGATTAATATCTCCTTAAAGCACACACTTCCAGCATATCAATCATCTCATTACACTGGAAAAGTTAATTGTGTGAGGGGAGGTTTGGGGGCCCCTGAACCACGAAAAAGTAGCCCTCCCCTCGACATGTTTACTTACACAACAGAATAAACCCAATAACTTCATGTGGTCGGAATTGTGCTTTGAGACTGTCAAGTTATTCCGCTGAAGACAAGCTCTTCTCTGACAGGGAACACTATGAAATAGCTAAGTGGACTTATAATTTTCAAAAATAAGTGGCTATTTGAGGGGCTATGGAAATTTAAACGGGCAGTACATTCAGCCCGTCAGGGATAGAACATGTAGTTCTATTCTACATTCTATTCTACATAAATGGCAAAGCTATTGCGATGATTAATTGAACTAAGATTAAATAACTTGCAGACTTGATTTTTGTTAATATTAAAGAAAGTGATACAGCAGTAAATAGATGAAGACTGATCCACCAAACCTTAATTCGAAAGCTGAAAGAAGAAGAGATCATAACTAGTCGGTGCGATTAGTTATGATATTGGACCAATAAGAATGACGTCATAATTTCTTGTTATTGGGTCAATGATTATTGGACATGTAGAGACGAACAGAGTTAGGGGTGCCTGTGCCTGTGGTGGCCCAGATTGCCCTTGCCTTGCCTTCCTTTCCCTTACCTGCCAGTATGTCCTACTCTTTTGCCCTCTCTGCTCCGCTGCTCTCACTCCCCACCCCACCAACCACTCAGTCCACCCATCCCCCCCTCATCCCCCCCATCCCCACCCTCTCCCACCTCTCCCTGCGTGCCTACGCTGCCTGAGCCAGCTGCTCCCACTTCATCTTCAGCAGCGTCACCAGGCGGGGTATTAATCATGTTTTTCGAGGGGGACACTCTGCTATTTATCTCTCTGACACTTCCAGCATTCAGAGGCCCGTTGCCGGGCACAGCCCATTGAGTAGTAAGATTACACATTACATCGCTCCATTGCTTCTCCCTGCCCTCTCCATTGACTAGCTGTTCAACGGTGGCATCAAGCTTGCACAATCGGACATAATTTATGCTCTACCTGCATGAAAACGCTTCCACACACTCTCTCTCTTTTTTGTGCCTTCTATACTTTGGGGTTGCTAATGTGTCTAGTGTGTATTTTTACTGTTAAAGCAATCATCTATCAGTTTTTATATGCACCTCATGTATGATGTACACTTGTAGAGTATCATCACTAGTACCTGGCACAGTGTCTATCACATTTTGTCATCTTACAATCCAAAAATTCAATGTGTGGCTCAAGCTATTTTTCAAAAAAAAGTTATGCAAAAAAATAACGTTTTTAGTTGTGTGGAAGAGATGTATGTCCGAAAGACATTCAGCTGTGATTATAATAAACAGTAGATTCACTCAGGAGTTGAATGGGAATGCATAGAAAACCTTTGATAGTTTATTTAGTCATACATTTATTTACAAAAGCCAACTTTTTATTGACTTTAATAGGGATATGTAATAACTTTTAAAAAAAAAAAAACAATGTTGATAACCAATAGTTTTCTCATTCCAAAGACTGACAACCAACCTGGAAATAAGAAAGGCTAGTGAGAAAAATATAAGGTTGTGATATCAATAAATAAGACCAAAAACCAGTTGACTCTTTAAAATATATCACATTTTAAAATGAAAACTAGATATTAAACCAACATTTCCAAAAATAAATAAATCTCAAATGAACATAAGGTTCATTGCTTACTTAAAAAAAAAAAAGAACAATGCTTCTAGAATTGATTAGGAAGTCAAAATAAATACAAAATGAAAAAAATGCATTCAATGAGTTCAAATAGAGAATGCTCTGACTCAAGTTAGATTCACTGAACATTCATTTATATTACTAATGTATGAAAATGGATGTTTGTAACCCTCACATCCATGGTGAAACCTATGTGAGTAAGACCAGTGGGTGGCAGCATTATGCTAAATGAACCTACAGCCTTCCAGAAATTATTAGTAGAAGAAGAAGCTCATGCCATTAACGTTGCTGTCAATCAAAGCATGAATACATTTGGCGAATCATACTTATTTGGAAGATTTACATCAGAAAAGTAGTGACAGCTTGGTATGATAAACCGCGGCTCCAAATGGCTAATGAGCTGAAAAACAACCCCTGACTTCAATGAGAGTGGAGAGCTGGTCATGAAGTGCCATCATTCTCATTATGAGACATTTAATCGCTTCAGCCCTTGTATTCCCTCTGGCAAATTTTCATGTTTCGTCAAAAGCTTCGCCAGTGGATTTGAGTCCAAATGGCTTCTTGAAGACTGGGTTGTTGCTACCATCGTTATCATCATGGACGTCCTCAAACGCTTTGAATGCTACGTCAAAGCAGTGGATGTGCTGATAAATATGTTATCGGTGAGATTAGTTATGATATTGGACCAATAAGAAGCACGACATAATTTCTTGTTATTGGGTCAATGATTATTGGGCTATTTTTTTTCTCTGTAACATTAATGATGTGAAGAAAACCTAAAACATGCCTAAATATTTAATATATCTTACTGAGTTCTACGTTTCAAGTATATGTACAATATGTATTAAGGTTATGGAAAAACATTTAATATTGATGTTCATGTTTATTTAATATTTTTATATTCAAAACCAAATTTTTACAATAAAGTTCTTCAACTGTAGTTCAAGATTCACTTTTACAATCGTTTTGCTCTTTGAAGCACTTTCTTTTGTGGCATGAGCTTCCAGTAAAACTCCACTCTGAACACATGAATGAATGCACCATTACTCTCACCATATCTGGTTCAGTTTCCGTTTGTTAAATGTACGAGAATCCTCCCAGTAAAGTAATCTACCACCTCTTTCCACTGGAAGTTTCAAAAACAACTGAATTAAAGTGGGGATGATAAAGGTGTCTTGGAGAAACAGGAAGCAGTTACACTGGCTGATGGTGAGTCTAATGGGCTGATGGGAATGCTGAATGAATGAGCGATTCTCTGGGGATTCTCTCTGCATTCGACTGGACTTCTGAATCAAGAGTGTCAACTAACTCCTCCTCTGCTGAAAATGGAGGGCCAAAGAGCATTGAAATTCTGCCAAACTGTAAATCAAATATGTGTTCGAAAGGGAAGTGAACATTTTTAGAACAAAAGAGTTAAGTACACCCTCAACCTCCACTCTGTCCTTTTGCTCTCCATTTCTTTCTGTGCATATTTTACAAGTACCATTATAGGGCATTGTAAAGTAAAAAGGCTCATGTTTAATCATTGTTGTTGCTGCAAATGATGCAGAGTGTCTGAAGATGAGAAGATGCAGCTATGGGCTTTGTTAGTCCTTTACCTTTGATGCTGTCCTGGCCATAGGTTAAGAGATGAGTAGAAGGGGTTTCAAACAACTTTCTCACTGCTTTTTATAACCTTGCTGCCATTATTCTGAAGTATGCTGAAAATTAAGATATAAACTTGGTACTACCCTAATCAGTTTAAAGCGAGTAGACACCAAGCCTGATTTTAAGTCCTTTTTTATTTGCCTTTTTTTTTTTTACACATATGGACCAAAGTGGCTTTTACTACTCGGCCTCTTAGAAAGGCTGCAAAAATTGCAGAAACCAAAGGAGAGGTCACCTATTAGCAGAGCTTCATTCGCCCAGTTATTTCAATGTAGTCAAATGGCTCTGTGGCTGATATCAAATGCAGTAATCTGCTAAAAAAGGTAGAACTCAATTTGCAGAAATAGTTGTGTTTCTGCAGCATGAAATGTTAGGCTTGGATGCAACCCATTCCTGTATGAAGTTTATCAGTCTCCCTCAGCTGCCTAAAGTCTGAAATTTTCTGATATAAAGCAGGAAATGGAAACAACAAGGCTTATTAATGACTAACTTCTACCCATTGCGATTGTAAAATGTAAAAAGTGGTTGAATGGAGGAGGACTTACCTTTCGAGAGCAGGTACACATGATAAAATGTTTATATTTCAACTCATTTAGTAAGGATGGACACGGGTGGCCAGATTCACGTTGGTCTTTGTGTGTATGGGAGAGGGGAGGGTGCGCATCTTTGTGTCTTTGTCATGTCTGAGTGCCTGTGTGTGGCTTTTGCTCACCTGGTATTTCACTGTTACCTGTCATGTATTAATATAAAGTGAGGGTTTTGAAATGTTAACTATCAGTCAGTATGTCACTGCTTCTAAGACTGTTGGCTCCAGCGCAGACGATGGCTCTCAGATGAAAGCCTTGGGCTCTCCTCAAAAACCTTGGAAATGGAGCACGGCATATAGCTCCCAGTGATAACAAGAATTTGGCTTCAAACAGAAAGAACATCAAATACCTGAGGGTGTGTGTGTGCGCGCGTGTGTGTGTGTCTTGTGCAGGTGGGATTGTGTTGACCTGCTTAAATCTGTCTGTGTATTTTCCTGTATCTGAGTCAGTGCGCGTTTGAGCGCCTGCGTGTTTTTTGTAGTGAAACCCCTCCATTTGAGCTCTAATGACAAAGTATGTTACGGCTGAGGCCGCGGGATTCGGACATATATGTTCACCTATCTTTTGATGAGCAGAAATTGAGACTAGAAGAAAGGGTACAACATTTGGACCAGGAAGCCACCAAAGGGAGCAAGATGAAAAGGGAGAGACTAGATGGCTGGTGAATCCCTGTCATGACCGGCAGAGTGGCCCATTCATCTGCTCTAATTCGGGGCATTAGTGCCTCGCAGGATCAACATTGTCAAGGCTGCAAATAAGAATTGTTACAGACTGCACTGGTGTGGGGATTCTTTCATGTATCTCACATTCTTTTATGCACCAAATTCTGTAACAGTGTTTGATAGTGGATGTCGTGGTGGTCTCATCCAAGAAAACAGCAACACTTTAAACAAACGCGACACAAAAGTAGTTATTTCTTTATTTTGTTTTTTTGGGGGGGGCAACTTTTGTTTTGAGATCTGTTGACAAATCGCCATGTGCTCCTATTGCAACCTTAAGAGAGACATGAGTAATAATAAAGTGTTAGCATGATTAATCACCTCGTCTCCTGCTGATTCCTGGAGGATTGCTGATATTCTGTCTCCAAATTTTATATTGATTCTGATCAGGACTGTGTGAAGTTGTGGCATGACCTTTCTTTACAATTCCCCTGTTTGGTCCTCTTCCCGCATCTGCTTCTGTCAGTGCTGGAAAGGCTCATTAATGCTTTTGCTGGTGCCTTTATTGCAGTGTTTCATTTTTGGAACTATATGATTGATTGTGGGTATAGACTGAAATTGGAAATGTGATTGTTTTGTTAAACATCTGTACGGTGTTATTATAAAGGTCAAATCGTCTTGAATTTCCCATCTACAACTGATCAGAATCTGGCTCATAAATAACTCAATTTTGAGGGAGGTTTATATGCTGCTGCAGCTAACGTTAGCATTCATCTGCACACTGGTTTTAAGATTGTAATATAAGCTCTCAAAATTGTACACGCCACAATTACGTTTGGTTCTGTGACGTGGAAATTGAGACTGATAGATTCTTTTAAAACATTTTCCATATATTATGACACACACCCTGTGTAGTTCAGGTGAACATTTACAAAAACAGAGAATAAAAAACTGCAATTATCCTACTGAATAAAGCAATACTTTATTAAAGTTGTTTTATTTCAGCTGCAGTTTTCAATCTTCCTAAATTCAACCCATTCCACCTGGAATTCGACCTGGAATTCAACTGTCCAACATTTCCCCTGGAAAATCAAGTACTAGTACAATATTCTAAAAATAAATGTATGGGAAAAGCCTAAAAGGTGAGATATGTACTGGAAAAGGTAGCAATGGACATTGGTCCCAGCAATACAAAGTATACGTGTAAATGAGAGGATCGTGACATTACAGGGAGAAGACGTAAGGAAGATAAAAAATGTTAAATCCTTACTGTTAACAGTTCAAAGCAGTAGAAAGTGGGGAATAGAGACGAGGAAGTGTGTGCAAGCAGGCTGAAATGGACAGAGAAATGTGTGATTTCATGTATTAGCAAAAACGATACATTAGGCAAAAGTGTATGGTTTAGAAACAGTGCCAATGGTGGAGAGATCAGCGGAACTGGAGGTTGCAGAGTTCAAGATGTTGGGGTTTTCCTTAGGATTGATGTGGATTAGCATCAGGGATGACTACATCAGAGAGACAACTCATGTTAGATGTGTGGGATGTAAAGTCAGGGAAGCCAGAGACGATTTGGCCACTTTCATTGGAGAGACAACAGTTGTATCAGTAGAAGAATCCTGAAGTTGGAACCATCAGGAAGGAGGCCTAGAAAAAGACCAAAAAAGAAACTACATGGATCATATGAAAGAGGACCTGAAGTGACACTATGAGACTAGAAGTTGGAAAGGACAGGACTAAATAAAGACAGATGATTCACTGTGGTCACTTCTGAAGGGAAAAGCCAACAGAGAAGAAGATAAAAAATGTTTTGGTTAAAAATGAATCTGGAATGGGTTGAATTAATATAAGCAAGTACAGCTGGAGTATAATGACTATAATTGAAATCCAAATTTAATCACTCATCAAGACTAAAAGAAAACAGCTAGTTTCACTGATTTTTAATAGTTTGTTTTTTTTACCTTAATTGTACTGAAATTACATAGGGAAGACAAGCATTTTTATCTTTTTTTATGTTTTTGCTAATTCATTTCATTAGTTATGTGTTGATCAAATCAAGCAGAAGATTTCCACAAACAATGTGACATCCCTCTGATCTATCATTTCCTCAAAGTAGATCATTTATTTTCATGATCACAGATTTTCAAGCTTCAACTTTTTGCAAGTATCTTTTTTTAAAATTATTTTTATAAATAACAAAGCCATCTTCACATGGCCATTCATTTGAACTTCACAGTTAAAACAGGATTCCCAGGCTGACTATTTCTATGCAAAGGGAAGGAAAATCATTGATCCTATAATGCTATCCCAAAGGGTCCACTGGTAGCGTAAAATAAAGGGAGTCCTTAAACTCTGCAATAATGAGCTATCATTACTCAAATTACATAGAGCACTGATTGGGTTTAAAGTAATGAAGAACACAACATGATCAATCATCATCAAGACCTGATGTTGTCATGTCAGAGCCTGGTTCCTGGGCTGGGAGTGGATGGAGACGGAGTAGAGCTTCATCTGGTGCAGTCAACGCAGCCCATATCCTTGGGGCAGGCGTCTATCATCCAACATTAACAACTCAAAAGCAGGAGCACCTTCACTTTGATTCTAAAATACAATGGCCGTTAGTTAATAATTAAATATGAGGTTTACACACTAATAGAGAGAACCAATGTTTTTTTTTCTTTTATCAAAATATAATCGCAAATGGGAGGCTTGATTATGTTGGTATATATTCAAATGCTCATTATCCATTTTCCAGAGTCCAGATGCTGACTTTTGTACGTCTCTTGGCAGATGTCTCCACTGCGGATGAAATTTGCAAAGAGCTGAATATAACAGTTGCTTTTCATAATAATCTCTGTGAGAGCTGCCTTTTCAAGCACCCACATGCTCTATTATCATTTTAATACCCAGTATGGACATATTTTTGACTCCATTGCTAACAGAAATGTTTCTGACAGTAATTTGTTTTATGGAAACAAAAGTTACATCACAGAGTGCAAGATTAAGATAAGAGAAAAACCATGTATTGCAAACGGAAAAGCAAAATTACAAGAAGGACAAAGTAGTTTTGTAATATTGTGCAACATGCAACTCTTAGAAGAGATAGACTACGCACAATAGCGGACTGAAACGGTATAAGTATTCGAAGCCAGAGACAGAAGAGATGACATTTTGGAGACTGAGACGATGAAATGAGATGATGATAAATGTAATGTGACGATGCCGCAGATGTGCATTAAATGTCTTCCTGTTTGCCTGTGAGCCGGAGAGAATGGAGTTTTGTGTATCATCTCGTAATTCATGAATTCAGCACCTTTGAACTCCTCTATAGTTGTAGATCAGGATATTATCCCTACTGCTCCGTCCCTCCAGATCGGTACATTTCTCCGTCAAAGTGCGTAATTTCGACTCCAGCTCCCTCAACCTGGGTCCCACCGCAGACATGTCGTCCTCCACCGCTGAGATGCGCTGCTCCGCTTCCGTGATGCGTTCCGTATTGGCTTCAATTTTAGCAGATATGTTACCCAAAGTGGTGGAAAACTCCTT
>CAEGAF010121960.1:0-14335 GCA_903067075.1 Micropoecilia bifurca | reverse complement strand
TATATAATTTTTTCAGACATTAGCACAGAGCAGTCATCGCTCTGACTACTCCTAACTTGTGAAACAAACTGTCCGTTCACATCAGGTGCTTATAAAACCACTTTTCTTTTCTCGGTTTTTAATTAGAACGAGTTCTGACTATTGGAATTGTGTTGATATTTGCTCCTGTCTCTCGTTTCATGCTTTTCTTAAATTTTCTTGTGTCTTAATTATTTGCATTTTATTGAATGTTTAATTGTGCAGTGTTTTGCTCAACAACTGTTGTTTTTTGTCGTTTAATCAAACTGAACTTTGAAATTACTTAACAGAAGATAACACCTTGGAGTACTAAAAAAATGTTTTAAAACAAGCTCTCTTAAATCAGGTAACAACTCACAGATGGTCGGTATAAACTCTTCAGTAGATGGCTCTTGGTACATTAAAAATGTTTTGTGAAACAACAAAAACTGAAAGAATCAATTGGTAAAAGGACAAACATGGTCACAAGAAGTTCACAATGAGCCAAAAATAATCAAACAAATATGCACAGGGTTTTCCTTTGTGTAAGTATCCTTTGTACGGATATCCTGAGGGACTTCATTGCATGTATTCATCACTGTAAAAACTGTCATTACTTTTGTTATTAAACCTGAATGGTGAACAACATCTTCAAAGTGCCTTTGAAAGCTATAAGCAGATGAATTATACCGGGGATTCCAGAGCTTGTGGTAATGTTTAGCTGTGACTTGTGTTTTGAGAGAACGAGGATTACTCAAATGTAATATTCAGGCAGATATTGGCTTTGTCAACAGCTTTTAGTGTAAAGTGAAATGACAAAGTATATCCTCCTAGCGAGACGGCTTGCATATCTGCTTTGCTTGATGGTCAGGCTTTGTCCACCAGGCAGGATTATAGAAACCATTAGGTTTGCTGCAGGAATATTTTTTGCTAATACAAAGGGTCCAATTTTTTTTTGGTTCCGCTGTAAATGGTATATATATATGTGTTAATATGATGCACAGTAAAGCATCAGTACAGTAAATTAAGCTATAGTAAAGTAATTTCACTGTAAAAAAAAAAAACAAAAAACAATAACAATGTTATTTTTGGGTCCATGGAGAACTACTGGGCCCCTAATGAGCTGAACACTGGAAAAATGGCAAATAAAAGCAGAGCACATGACAGATGAAACCCTAGAACTTGACTTGCAAGTTAGCGGACAAGTCAAGTCCACCAACTTAATTTATTTAAAGGAATATTAGTATGTTTATTTAATAATATAATTTAGATTGCAGCTAATCATAATGTCCCCAGAACATGTTGCAAATCTACAGAAATATAATAAAAACAGATTATACAGCACATAACTGTTGATAATAGCTTTTCTGTGCAAATGCCCAAGTCCACACTGTTAATTGCTTCAATGGTAAACAAAACTGGTGCGAATACTAACATGCATAATACATTTCTGCTTATGTGACGCTATACGGCATTTGCAGCAAGTTATTACATCAGCATTACATCCCCTTTAATGTCTCTTTATGCATCCCATGTACTTGCTTAAGCTTTTAAAACAGCCATTTTCACCTCATCTTTCCCTCTCTACACCTCTCCTCTTATACCACCGCTATTTCTCTCCCCAATGTTCTCCCAGTGAAAAATATGATTCATAGTTCATCATATTTTATGATAGAACTGCTGTGGGGTCGACTCCCGTCCTGTGGAACGCTCTTATATTGTGGAGACTAATGCTAATGCTTGTATTATATGCAATTGCACAAGTAGGCTCAGCATATAAAGGGAAGAACAAGGCCTATGCATGAATCACACCATATAAATGAAAGGCTTGTGACCATGAAAACCACAGCAAGGGACAGTTAAAGACAAATATACATCTTGTGTGATTCAGATTCTGCAGATGTGCACATGCAGAATCACAGTCACACAGCCATTTAACTGGGTTCAATTGAGTTCCTTAAAACTCACAAGTCATCAAAAAAAAAGTAATGTTTACACAACTCTTATATATATATATATAAAAGTTGTGCCTGTAGGATTTCGTATGCCATAGCTTCAGCCCTTGCAAGTCACCTGTCTCACATTGCCTCTGACATCATCTCTCCCAGAAATGCTGTGTCCTCATTAAGGGATGCATTGCTTCTCCATGCAAAGTCTTACCCAAGTGAACTCATCAAACATGCACATAAATGTCTGTTGATGCAAATTCCATGAACATTATTGATACCATTAGAAATTCCTGCCCACCATCTGGTCAGAGCTATGGCAGGCTGCACCTATGTTAGCAAATCTTTATGCTAAATAGCTACAATTATTATGTTTGCAAATCTTGCTTAATTTAGGATCTTTTTAACAGCAAATGTTACAATGTTTTTTGTGCATGACAGTTAAAAGAAACTTAACTACTGATTCAGATTTATTTGAAGCATAATCTTTTCATCTATCACTTCCAGAACAGAAACTCTTACATGTAGAGTAAGAGTAGACTGATGTACATCAGTCTACATCAGTAGCTGTCATGAATACAGTAAACTTTAACCCCTTAACTGTCACCACCAAAGTGCTTACATAATAGTCAATGACTCCATGAGGACAGTGGCGTTATTATGATAGAGAAGGGGTTTGAAAACACTGTACATTATTGAATATTAGAGTATTGTCCCTGTACATTTGGTAAATAGCTGTTCCAATGTTTTTATGTACAATATGCATCTATAAAATGGCCTTTTTTTTTTTTACAATATATTGTCTACTTGAGAAAAATATCTTATTGAGCACAGCTTCCAATAGTATATGTCCTCCTTAAATGCAAACATATTGAGAGGTTCAGCAAAAAATGGTTCTTGGTTTCAAGGTCCAGTATCCACTTCCAAGTGAGAGCTGATCAGTTCATAAGTCTGGGTCTTCAATCATTTAACAACTGTCACTTGTGGACAGAAGTGGGAGAGGAAGCCATGTATAAATGAGAGACAGAAGGATGACTGATGGAGGGCAAACCTAAGATTTCAAGGCTATGGAGTCACGTGGGATCCAGCACAACTGGTGTGTGAAACACCAGTTTGTGTCGATAACATGTGATTTCTGAGATAATGATGAATGGATAGCTCAAGAGCTCATGAGAGCCAAGCACTGATGGTGTGAGACAATGAAATAAAATCAATAATGTCTAAGGCACAGCTCTGGACTGGAGTTGTCACACAGGAAAGAGGAGTTGTGGAAAGGAAACGGGATTCAACAAATTTAATGGGGAGGACACAGAGCAAGTCAGGAGACAAAAATAATATGTAAAATAAGATGTGTGAAAGAAATATGCATTTCCTCTCTGGTTTAAAGAAGAATAATTGCTTCATGTTTTGGAACCTAGATGCACTGGGATTAAAAAAAAACAACTTGCCCACACATGACATTATTTAAATAGCTGGAGCTTTGATTTCTCAAAGGCAAAGGTTTGAAGATAAAAGGAGAATACCATGCAGCAAAACATTTCATTTTATCAAAACATTGTTTATCTCTCTACACACCAATGTGACCCTTCAGAATAAAAGATTTTACTCACACTTAGTCTTAATTTCTGATAAAATAAAACTCTATTTTATATGGTTTTTTAACTAAATAAAACATAATAATATAAAATACAACCTTACAAATGTTTCAATGAATTTTTTTGTATGTTTAGCTATTTTAAGACCTTTTTATTCTCAATGTATTTATTTATTGTCTATTTATCCATTTTAGTTATTTTTATGAAAAAGCTTATATTTTGTGAGAGCTATGTTAACCAGGGTTACACGTGCATTTTAAGTGAGAAGATTAAAATTGATTGAACATCATAAATAGAAATTGTTGATATGCTGATTTTGTTTTTGCCCTCTCTTTAAAACAATAAATAAATAAATGTTATTTTGTTCTTTCTATGAAGTGAGAGGCTTTCATTTTTACTCTGTTGAAAATGGAATACATTTTGATACAAAAATCAATTATCAAGACTCAACTAGAACCATTTAATTGTGAATAAACTAAATTCAATTTCATGTAATTATGTCAATCTTTTTCTAGAATTATGTTATAAAAACATGTAACTGCAAATAACATGTTTTTAATTGCATGTTTGAAATTGCAAACATGCAATTGTTCACATATTTGCAAACAATTACAAGCATGTAATTGTGCAATTATTTAGGAAAATAAGGAAAATAGACTATGTGATGTGACATGTTCTCTTAGAAATTTACATTTTTCTCCATCGTCTAACTCTGTTTTGAGGGGTTGTCAAGACGATGTGCAAAACTCGGCAATACATGTGTTTGCTAATGTCTGCCATGGCTGAGGCTCAACTGAAACAAAGCTGCAGAGCCTGGGCTTGTTTGACTAGAGGAGAGTACCAGCAGGAAGCTGCACAAATAAGATGGTCAGGAGACAGAAAAAGACGAAATATGTGCCAATTTTAAGTATCAGCAAAACTGCAATGAAAGAAAGATGTGTCTGAATCTGATCATGTTCTTTCCATTTTAAATGCATTTGCACAAATATCACTTAAAAAATGTATTAAGAAGGCCAACTTACTACCAGGATGTGGTGAGTTGACAGTTCTCCTCCTTTATCCACCGAGCTGTCCAAGAAATGTGAACGGAGATCAGATGGACTGATAAAGTCGATAATTGAACTAAGGGGTGGCTAGTGCGCATATGGACACCATTGTTCTTAGACATGGGGTTTGTTAGTAACTATCCACGATGAAGACAGAAATATAATAACAAAATGTATTAGGTTCATATCAGAGGATGGGGAAACTTTCTCCCAACAGCATCCCTCCTGGTCTCACTGTCACCATGAGCATTTAAGTCCCCAGCAGAACCAGGGAATCTCAGTGAGGAGTTCTCTCCAAGACTCAGAACTCAGTGTAGAAGGGATGCTAAACTCTCATGCACCAGACAGTGTATCATACAGGCATGGAGATGGGTGGCCATTCCTGTCTGGCACCTGTCAACAGAGGCAACTCCAGAGTGAAAGAGTGACCAACCCTCTCAAGGAAACTGGCTAAGGAGACACAGGACTCCTAATACAATAGGATTAATCTCCGCAGTTATGTAATAGGTTTTAAAATACAGAACAGTATTACAAAGGTCTAACAAGCAAGGTAAGAGTATTCATGAAGCGTCATTCATACACAAGGCAATTCAAAGTACAGAGATTGAGAAGAAAAAGAGTAACCATCCAAGGAAACCATAGCTATGAGAGAAAAAAACCCAAAGGATACAGTAAGAGGAAGACAAAGACAGGAAGCCTAAGGGATATGAATAAAAGAAAGGAAAGCTCAAAGTTAAGAGAGAATGAGAAACATAGACAGAAAACAAGAAGTAATGGAGAGACAGGGCGAGCAAACAGGCAAATAATAAGGCAGACAAAGGTGGAAAAGAAGAAAAGAAGTGAGTGGGAGGAACTGGAGTAATAGCTGAAGGAGAGAAGCAGCTATTTAAATATCAAATAGCATCGGGAAGAATTTAAGGTGCCTTTTACGTTCCCATTTTCATGATTATAAGCAGGAATGGCAGTTCTTATGTTAGACTCCTGCACAAACCAGCAACCACACATTCACCCCAGCACTTCACTTCCATCATCATACTGATGTGGCTGCCCTTATTAGCACTGATGGGACAAGTCGCAGCAAGGATATTATGGGAGTGTCTTCATGTGCCGGAGTGCATCTGCTTGCGCTTCCACAAAGCCGACGGCTCCCACAGTGGTGGCAGAGGAAGTCACAGAGCCAGAGGAGATCCGCTCATACCTACTGACAACGAGTAATTTACCATGAAGCAAATGTGACAAGTCAACTGCATATCAGCAGCACCTATTCTGAGTTCTTCACCTGCGGGGATCAGGTGAACATTTGCAGGTTCTCACACTGATTAAATAAGGTCTCATGTAATGCGATTGTTTTCCGGCTTCTTGTGGAGAACGTGTCTTCTTGTTGGCCTTTCACCACAGGGAGGTGACTGCTAGCTGCAAGCTGAGTTGGTCATCTGCATTTTATGATATGATCATAGTTCATAAAAGTAAAACATGTCAAGTGAGAAAACAAAACAGAAAAGTGTTGTTGTTGCCGTGAACTGTCTGATATAGGTTGGCTTGGAAAGCTTTTTCCCCTTAGTATGTGAAGTCATTAATTATTGACTTGAAATTTTAAGTGTGACAAAAGATGTGATGGTGTAAAATTTGTTGTTGAATTAAGTGCGAATAAAAAGTTTTTGGGAATCATTTGTTTAGCTAATATCAAAGTACCTTTATGCTTGGAGGATTGGAAAGAAACAGGTGAATCTGCTTAACAGAGATAGTTCACATTAAAAATAAATAAATTGTTCATCATTACTCCTATCTGGAGGATTCTTATGAAACAACAACTGCTGCATCCTAGGACTCTTTGTGACTCTTTTGGAAGAAGCAGTGTCTTTCTCCCAACCTGTGCTCAGGGTGTCATTGATAGATTATTTCTGAGTTGCTTATAGGCTGGTGGCTGGTGGCAATGTCCACTACTTCCAATGCTGCATTGGATTTTAAGTCGCATGTGAACTACGGCATCAGGATAAGAGTTTCACAGCAGTCCCATCACTGCATTAGGAGAATGGAGGTGGCAATGCCACAAGTACTAGATTCAGTACTAGATTCAGACACATTGCAGTTTCTAATTTGTGAGTGAATGTGCTGCATGTGTTCATGGAGCTGCAAATAATCAGTCTTGTTATCCAAACGATGGGAATTAGAAAAAGAATTTCAGAGTTGCTTACACAAACAAATCCAGACAGTCAGTCACGAGGAAGAGTTGATAAGATGACAAAAAGACTCAATGAGGGAGAACAGAACCTTCTCAGAAAGATGAAGCAGAGAACTGGAACAAGACATAACTGCACTGAAAAGAGCTTAGTGAGAGACCAGAAGATGGGAATACTAAGCCAAGGAACAGAAAACAGAAGCTGAATGAAAACAAACATTGAGTTCATGTTACAAAGCAATCAGCAAAACATATCTTAATAAATAAATGATTTGAAATACAAACCAAAAAGGTGTTAAAGAAACTAAGAAACAGAAATATTAGGAAATTATAAAGTAGAATATTGTAAACAAAAAGAAGCAAGCAAAATCAAAATAGAAAAATAAAAAGATACTGAAGATTACAATGAGTGCCTGGGCTGCAAACTCCACACCATGCACTCTCACTCACTCGCCTGCCCCAATCAGCTGGTGTCCATACCACTTATAGGAAATGATCTGGTAGCTCCCATACATCATTCTAAGATTATGTCTGTCTTTACAAACCCGCTTAAAACCTACAAAGACAAAATATTGATAATTATAATGTGCAGCTATTAAATTGATCTACTCTGTAGTTATTATGCATCACTGCATTTTTGATGCAAACACATTTTCCAACTCTCCTGTTTATCTTTACTTTACTTTCAGCTATGCTGCACCTTATCTCCTCCTCTTTTTCCTACATAGTGTTCCCGTCCTCTGTCCTCTCATCCTGCTTGCCAGCAGATCCTATACTTCCAAATCCAATTATCCTGTTTGAATCCAAGATGATGCATCAGAAGTCTTTGAGGCCACTTTTCCAAGAGGGGATAAGGTAGGAGAGAAAGATGGGCAGGGAAGAAGAGCAGACATGGTGATTGATGGAATGTGATTGGGCAGCATTAAAAGGACTGAGGCAGAAAAAAAGAATAACCAATGAGTGAGATAGAGAAACTTCAAAGACGGCGGAAGATTTACACAGTTATCACTTTTACACATTTTTTTTAAAAAAAAGACTAGTTATCCCAATGTATTTTAAGTTTCTTAAATTACAATCATGTTTTATATAGTGTAAAAACATTCCTCTTTGGAGAATAAATTCCTAAGATGAAGAGGAAGATCACTGCCATGGCTAATGTAGGATCCGTTAGGGTGATATGATCAAATCTTTTTTCTATTTTATCTCATCCTCTGGGAATTTATTGATGAAAAAGATGAGTCCATTTCTTAATAGCATAGCATTAATAAAAACTTAATTTTTCATAATTAAGCTTTGAATTTGTCTAGAAATTCTGCTGCAGGCATAATTGTGCACAGTTCATGTTTTATAACCATAGGTGACATGAATTTTAATACAATCCAGACATGTTAAAAAACGAATGGAAATGTAAAGATTCTGTACAGGAAAAAAACAAAAAATGCGGCTCTTGAAACCTTGAATGTAGAATGTTTCTAAAACAGTATGCAGACTAAAAGGAATGCCGTTTCAGTGAGCCTCCAGAAATCTGACCATCATGACCACAAATAAGGAAAAGTAATGAAAGACTTTTTTCAACTCATATAAAAATGCTCCTGAAAATAATGGTAATGAATCCTTTTTATGTAAATTGAGGCTCATTTGTAAGGTTATTAATAATTCCTGGCCATTCTATTTGAAAAGGTCTCAAATGGGTTTGAGAAAAATGTATGAGGGTATGATGAGTGGCTCTCTTTAGTTTGGCTGAGTGGTGAGTGGAGCTTTTCTTTGTGAATGGACCCTTTAAGACCTGAAGCTTGAGCTTTTCTGACTTGGTAAATGATGGGGATTACTAAGGAAACCTATAGAAGTTTCAACAAGTTTTTCATTGGACTTTGATGGTTGTTTGACTAAATTTCACTGACCATTGTCAGAGAACATAGCGTAAGATCCAGAACCAATCTTTCAGTGGAAGGTGAATTTTTCTTACATGACCCTCTCACATACATTCTTAATGTTTTAAAGCACACAAATTGTACAATAAGACGCCATGTTTATGATTGGTCACAAAATGAGAAAAATCAATTGCAATAAACCAAACCAAAGTTCGAGATGTCTATAGAAAGCGTATTGTTCAGACCTGCTTGAAAACCTCAAAAGAATGTTGAGCTTGAAACCAATAAAGTAAATAAAAACTAAAATAAAGGGTAGAGGAAAAGTTTTCTCATAGAAATGCATCTTTAAAATCAGTGTTGTCAGACAAGAACAGACAAGAAAGAGGAGGCAGTTGAGTGATACATGTGAAAATGGAAGTACATAATTTATAAAAAGCTGTCTGTCACATTGAGACTGAAAAAGATCATGTGCATATGTCTAGATTTGGAGCAGACACTTTACAAGGAACAGAAAAGACTGGTTACAAAATCTTAAAATAAATTTTGCCAACTTGATAGAAGATTTGAAACTGAAGAACCAAAAAGATATAAACCCTTTCCCATATGTGTTTTTATTTAAGCTCATTGATTTCCTCATGACGTATTCTAACAAATGGATAAACAGAACGATATTTCAAGGCATTTAGGTGGAGAACCTTGAAGCTGTATTTGTAGGAGGAATTCATGAAACATTCAAGTGATTTTTGAAAAAAATCAGACCTCTTGACAAACCCTCTGGTGAATTAGATGTCCATGTTCCTGTGCTTCGATGTCCAGAAGAAGAACGTCACTGTTTTTAACACAGTGTGCAAAGTTAAATCTCAATAACCCTAAATCTGCCTCGTATTTACATGCTGGAGGTTTTGTGTTGCACTGTGCAGCGGTAAACTGCAAGCCAGTATTTTTGCACACAGAGTATAATATGGAGGTGGTCATAAAGTGCCGAGCAGAGAAAAAAAAGGACCACTGATAATGAGCATAGACTCTATGAGTGGCTTAAAAACATGCTGCATAAATGAGATTAACAAAAGTTTATGGATACCATTTTCCAACTGAACAAAAGAAACCAAATAGATGGGTTGCAATTCATCAAGGTGACTAGAGCCCAGAAGCAGAAATTTTAATTTAAAAGAACTCAGTGTTTCTACTTGGTCTAAATTTGGGTACATTTTAAAACATTTTGTTGTGTTATACTGTTGTTGAAGCAAAAATATTAAAAATGTAACGTGTCTGTGTTATAGACAAATTATGCTCATGCAGCTCTGGTTAAAGTTTAACACAAGCTTTTCATAGTTATTTGTAACTATTATTTTTTTTAAAAGCGCAAATAAAGGAGACAGAGTGGAAATTAATGGAATTGATTTTGTGCAAGGCGCACATAAATCAGTCAAACATCTCCCCTTCTACAATGCAATGAAATATCAGTGGCATGTGAGTTGTTATTGGTTTTTGTTCAATTCTTAACAGATACACAGAAACTGCCTGTTAAAGTCCATAATCCAAACATTCTCTGATGAGTTGTCAGCATCTCTGCTGAGACTAACATCACTTATTTATGATGAAATTCACATATTTTTCTCTGATTCTAATGATAAGAGAGCATTTACAGTACGTGTAACACAGCAATGTAATGTAGCCACAAAACAGGCAAAAAAAGAAAGAAAAAAAAACATATCTGAGAAGAAGTAAGCATTTTTGTATGCAATTGTATGAAAGATTCTCATGATAAAAGGTTAAAAGCAAAAATTAAAAACAGTGGGAGACTCAGATCAATTTAGTTGTTGATCTGAGTTTTCTGAAAACATCCAATTTAGTTTCAGGTAAATTAGCTAAAATATGTTTCACCAGTCCACTCCAGTAATCTCTTTTTTATTTTGTTTATTTTCTATTTCATGTCTGTCCATTTATTTACTTAGTCCTTACTTACTTTTTCTGTTTCCAAGTCAAATTTCTTTAAAACAAATTTTTACTGTAATTTTTACTGTACCGTTCTACTCCATGTTGCTGTATCTTATATTTTTGATTCTTTATCTGACATTCTCTCCGTCAGCTAACATATCCCCATTTTACATATTCTCGCACAATTCGCTGCATGATTATCTATATTAAATCCTTCCAAACTCATTTTCAAACCTTCTTGACTTTGGAGTGGTTGAATAAAGTCTCTCTATTGGTTCCATTTAAGAATGACTGGTTTAATCCGAAGAGAGTCTCAATCTGTCAAGAGACTATCATGTGGTAAAAGGGAGCCAACACTCAGGTGCTGAGGTAAAATGACATCTATAAATTTAAAAAGTGTGACAGACCCAGCTGTGTGGAGTTTCAAGGCTCATCAGATACAAAGAATCTTACTAAGCATAATTGAGGCATTATGTCACAACTTACCAAATATTTATGCCAAGTATTACTTTTTTGCACACTTGCAGAATAGGTAAAACAAACTCTCAATCTATGCAATAAGTAATCCCCTAAATCTAATTGTAGCCTGCAAATCTTTAATTTCTTTCTTAAAAAACTCCAAATGACCAATTAAAATGTTAAATAGATAAGTAAGAACAGAAAACGATGTTGAAGAGATTTCAAAGCACAAAGCTTGTGTTCTGAATAAAAATTACAATTATTTCTGGCTGACAATGAATATTTGTGGGTGCTGCTTTACAAATTAATTCTTGTTCATTTTCTCTCTTACAAACAAACGATAAAATCAAGGTGAGAAAATATAGAAAGGACAAACAAGGAGTGAACCCATTTCCCACCTATGAAGCATATATTTTTAGATTTAAAGAGAAATACCACAAATTCCTTCTCACCAGGTATGGAGGTGGAAGTATTATATTTAAATTAAGCAATAACATTTCTGTAACATATATATTTTTTTATTCTATTTAAAATCCTAGCAAAGACATACTGTAAACCTTTAGACTCATAATATTTCCCAGAGAGGATACAATATAAAGTTTGTTGCATGACTCTGAAGAAAAAGTCTCACTTCTTTTGTTTCATTCTCCATTTAAATTATTGGAAACTCTTCTCACATACTAACATTTCCAGTACACTGGAAAAGCTATTTATATTATCACTGAGGCCTAGACAAATCACCGTTCACACTCAGGTTATAAGACACAAGATGCAGGGTCGGAACGGGATGTTCCGACTCTTATACCAGGACCATTCAATATCAGCCTTCAAGGGTCAGTGTGCTGCAAGTTTCAGATGTGTCCTTGGTACAGCAGAAAGGTAATGACCTTCCAAACTGGGGATCGACTAATGTACACAAGCATTTCTCTGTTAAACTTATTTAAACTGTGGAACCTTGTATCTCTGACCAGATGACAGCAGAGTGGTCAGGGTCAAAGACAACGTTTTTAGCTAATCTCAACACAATTTTTGAAATGGGTGATCCTCAATCTTGGAGCTAATTTTCACTTGATAGAACAGCTCAGAATTTTTAACAGGAAACTTTTTCATATGGGTTTTGGAGAACTGCAGAACACTGAGGAATAAAACAAGAAGAATTCCTTTACTTGCTCAAAAGCACCCCAGCTGTCGACAGGAAATGTATTGTTTATTTTGATCAGTGATGCTTTTTCAATAAAGAAGATGGTCAATCATGACTCCTAAATATTTACACAACAGTACAATAAGGATTTGATTATGAATCCTGTCTTTATATGTGTTGTACAGGTAAACATGCATAATTGTCCTAATGATATGTACTGCTACCTTCTAAAGGACTGGTAACTTAGTCAGGATGGGCCTGACTCGCCTTTAAAATGTAGTTTTTAATTGTTACAGTTCCAGATATATAAATATCTGGAATTATAACAGACATCCATCCATCAATCCATCCATTTTCTAACACCCTTGTCCCACAGTAGGGTCGGGAGGGTTGCTGGTGCTGATCTCCAGCTAACGTTCTGGGCGAGAGGTGGGGTCACCCTGTACAGGTCGCCAGTCTGTCACAGGCATTTACACATCAAATGAGTAAAGGTCTTGTACTTGTATTGTGCTTTAACAAGCCAGTGCACCTCAAACCACTTCTCACTCACCCATTCACACACGGATATCAAATGGAGCCAGGATTTAAACCAGGAACCCACCAATTACAGTACAAACTCCTACCACTATCAGCACCATCACCCGAAGTTGTGATGGTCCTGTAAGAAAAGTTTATTACCTCAAAATTTAATAAATTGTCTGATTCTACCCACAAAAGTGAATTATTCTTCTGAATATTTGTCAAAAAACAAAAAATAAATAATGCTTTAGCATTTCTTCATATGGAACAGCTTGGAGTGTTACTTCGATCTTCCAAAAACCTCTGTAGCAGGATAATCCACTTCTCAGCCTTTAATCTTTCTGTTCGGTGTTTGTAGATTACAGAAACATTGTGCAGAGGTCGGAACGCAGATTTTGCCGTTATTTTAGAATCGAGTGACATTTAGGTTTTCTTTTGTTAATAGCAGCATAAAAATTGTTTGGCACTTGATTTTTATGTATTCATAGTTCTCAATCAGCATAGATGATATTTAGATAATGTTAATAACCATCTTGCAGCAGAAAGAAAAAAAAATGCATTTACAACAAAGATAATATAAATGTCAAGTTTCCAGTCACTATTTCAATACATTTATAACTTTACTTGTTCTGCCAGATTAGCTATAGTCACTAGGCTATTCGATTTTCCCATTGTGTTTTGGTGAGTTCCAGTGAGCTGCAGATTGTTCTTTTTCACATATTTTAAATGCCATATTCTGACTGCTCTCTGTGGTTTGTCATGCATTCATTTATCTAATTGCACAAGTTTGCATTCTGGCTCACTGCCGTTGGTTGTAATTGTATAGCTTGAAGTTGCAAAATGATTTCCGAGTAGACAGCCACATCACCACCACCGTTATCTCTGCCTCTGTCTCCTGTCATCTCTGTCTTCCATTTACTCCCTCTCCTCCCTCATCCATCCTTCCCCTCGACACGTCTCAAGCTCTGCCTGCCAAACTTGCATGACACACATTTCCTGCCTTTCAAGTCCTCTCACACATCTCTTTTTTTTCCCTGTGTGTGCACGTCCTGATATTTGTGCAGCCTTCTGTGCAGATTGTACTGCGGAGACTTTCTTGCTTCTTGGTGAATGATTAGGGTCACGAGGCTGTGACAGTGATGCCTTTTTTTCTAAAATACACATTGGTTTTAGCTGTTAGCACACAAAAGCCAACAGACTTGTCGATACAGACTTTTAGGAAGAACAACAGCAAAATGTGTGGAGGTTGTTTTCAGACGCCTCTCATTAAAAGATAAAGCGCCATGTTGATGAGGCTGTTTAACCACACTTTGCATCCTCATGCTAATGATTTATGAGGAATGGTGTGAATGTGTGGAGAAACCAACAATTTAAACTCGGATCTCATTACTTTTGAAACTTAAGTTAATAAATCTCTATAATAACACCAGCTTTAAATGAACTTAGTTTTATATTTTCATAGTAATTTGTTATACTAAATTTTATTTATTGTGCTTTGCTTCCAAACCACCTCAGCCAACTGTCAGGGGGGGTTTTGTTATGAGTAAAAACACTATTGTTCATTAGTCAGCAAGAGTAATGGTTGCTTTCATTTAATGTTGGTTTCTTAAAAACAAAATACAGAAACATTTTTTAATATATATA
>CAEGAF010121958.1:0-45486 GCA_903067075.1 Micropoecilia bifurca | reverse complement strand
TTGTCCTGTGTGTCTCTGTGTTGCCCTGCGACAGACTGGCGACCTGTCCAGGATGTACCCTGCCTCTCGCCCGGAACGCCAGCTGGAGATAGGCACCAGCAACTCCCGACCCCATTAAGGGATAAAGGGTGTAAGAAAATGGATGGATGGATGGAGTTCAAAATGTATGTGTCTGTCTCATTTCCAAACTGAACAGAAGGTCAATAGCAGACATATTAGTGTATAATGTACATTACAATCAAAGCTATCTGTTTCTGAGATATGAATTATATAGGGGGAAAATCATCTGGTAATATAAGAATGAAAGAGAGAAAACACCCATTAGGGTGTCTATAAAAAAAACAACAAAAAAAACTAATGGGGTGCAGATGTTCTGAGAATTTTCCCTTCAGGTAAATGTGACAAACATTTGTCCAAGACAATATTTGTGTACCTTCACACAGATGTGGTGCAGCTCTTCTACCTTTCTTTTCTCTTTAAAAATTGTTTGATCTGCATTTATTTAACCCAGTCTGACAGTTTTTACTGCATTCAAAAACAGATTATTCTCTTCAATCTCTGTTTTGGGTCAAATACCCAGACAGAGTAAAGTCAGAGATCCTCGAGGGGTCTGGCCTGATTATAGTCTCTCTTAGAGAAAGGACTGACATGTTATTTAAGGCTTTACATTTTTATGCAAATTAAGCAACAATGGGGATTGAAAATAAAGTGACTGGTGGACCAGCTGTTCTGCTTATCGCCGTAGTCTTAATTGCCTTCATTTATCTTTAATTCTGATTGTATCACTTGTAGTCTTCTTACATCTGATCTGGTGAGGATCCTGGAAGGATAAGTGTACAAGAAATGCACTGGCTTACACCAGTAAAGCAGATAATTAAAGCTATAAATCTCCAGCTGGTGTTTTACTTGAAGTTGGCCAATAAAAGGCCACATTGCCACCAACATATCCTAAAATATAAGCACAGACTAAACAGTGTTGTAAGGATGAGCAGCAAAATGGTGGGGATAAGTCTGCTAGAGCTCCCACATCTCTAGCAAAGTAACAAGGGAGGCTAAAGCTACCAATGCTGACCCTAATCACCCTCTTCATCACAGTTATAGGTTGTTGATGATTAAATGTAACACCAAATGACATAAATCGTCATTTGTTCATGTTAGTGTCAGTCTAATTAATAATCTGAGTTAAGCCCAAACAAACTGTGGTGCTATAAAATACTGTGTGCAATATGGGTGTTGTACTGTAAAGCAAATGGGGACAAAAAAGTGTATTTAATCTAATATAAATCAGTGATGCTAGTCATGCAAAACGTCTTAGCATTTCATGAATGTGCTAATATGAAGAATACAGTTTTTAATTGACTATCAGGTCATTACAATGGGAGCAATTGAAAATTTAAAGACTGAGGAAGGGTGGAAGCTTTCAATAAAGCTGGTTGTTAAAACGTTTATAGATCCTTTTCACATGAAGGTGTAGTCGCTCTTATGACATATGGCACATTTTATGTACACAGCAGGAAATACAATTAAAGAACTGCCGGTTTAATAAAAAGGCTTAATGTTAAGGCTTTAGTAGGTAGAGACAGGAAAGAAATCAGCTGGCAGTAATTATGCTCATGGACAATTCTCGCATTCATCTGATAAACAGACCCACTTAATTTAACAGTATAATGTAACATATGGTGTACAGAAGATTTCGGTCCAAAAACTAGTGGATAAGGCCCACATTGGCCCATTAATCTTAAATAACAGCATTGATCTAAAGCATTGCATGAATAACATAATATCTTTGGAACACAAAAAGGAAATATGATACATATTTGCTGAATGGATGATTGACACTCACTGACTCAGAAGGCCTGGTACCAATCAGAGGAGCATAGACCACCCTGTACTGTTGGACTGGACCTGTGGCTGCCTCCCAGCGAACATTCAAAGTGTTGGTTGTCGGGTTGAAGACCTTAATGTTCCTGACTGGACTCCGCTCCACTGCCGATCCATAAACATTGGAGGGACACAAGATGGTTTGAGGTAGAAACAGAGATAAGATAGGAAATGTAAGGGTAAGAGAGCACTAGCTGTTTGCGTTTTCAACAAATGACTTCTTTGTGAATCTCCTGGCTAGCGCTGTCACTTTTCATCAGAGTTTTTATAACAAGGTCCATACCAAATTCCTGCATAACCGGAGGAAAGTTCTATCCAATTTTTTTCAATAAAATAGAAACTATTATCCCAAGCAACCAATAGAGGCATGTTTAAGTCATTATATAACAATACCTCTATCAATGGGACACTTCCTGTCAGTGCCCTAAAGGTTAATGAAAAGCGCAGCCCTGTGTGAAGCCTACGTTCCCCAAACCTAAAGCAGATGTTTTAGTCTCCGCGCTGCACCCTCTAATAACCATATAAATTTATGGGAAAACACAGGCAGAACTCAAACAATAATCTCCTGTTAATGTTTTACTCAAATAATTGGAATCATTGTTCATAATATCTCTTACGTGAACCCCAGGAAGACTAGCCATTGTCACGGCATGGTGGAGATCATAATAAACAAATAAACAAGTGCAGGATCAAGACTGATAGTGAATTTCGGCACCGCGCACAGAAGCACAACAAGACCAGTATTTTAAGAAGCTAGACTTATTTATGATTTTTATTTTATAGCCTTATCAATTTTTAAATCATATAATACAATGTATTATATGATTCAGTGTTCACATATAATCATATAATACAATGTATTATATGATTCAGTGTTGACATGCTCTCAAGCATTCAGGTTTGTGGAGCACAACACTGATAAGGTCATGTTACTCATGGTTTTGAATCAGAAATCTAGCTTAGTTAGATCTAAAGTCTGATAAAGTCATTAAAAGTAGTCGACCAGCTGGAACCCAACACTGATTCATTGAACACCACTCATTTTACAATCAGTTCCATGTCTGGATGACAATATCTTGCTTCTGTGTTGTCTGCTAATTTTAAAGTCTCTCCAAAGATCTTACGGGAAATACCATGAAAATCCTCCAATAGAAGGTCCGATCTGATTTTCAAGAACCAGTCGAGTTAAACAAATCCAGTGTTAGCCCCGCCCATAGCCCCTCCCCTCGACTATTGTGGAGAACTTTGAAATCATTTCAAGTGGATACTGCAAGAAACAGGAACTATGAAATAGTTAGACATTCATTTAGTAAATTATCTAAATCGGCTACTACGTTTTATTTTATTGATGTAATTATATATTAATGAATTAATTTTCTATTAAATAAATGATTTATTTAAGATTTGTTTATCTCATGAAGCACTTAATTATTTATTCTTGCATCTATTTATTTATTTTTGTCACTTTTGGCTCTTCATAATTTTCACTGAGTAGATATGTTTTATTGATAAATTAATTTCTTCATGACATGTTCCCATTGAATCTTGTAATCTTTATCTGAACTGTTGATTAATTTGCATTCATTTCAAATATGTGCACAGCAATATGTACAAATATCTTCTGATTCTTTTCCAATATGCAATAGAAATTGTGCAGTTGGAAAGAAAATAATTCATCCTTTAGGTACTGTTTTAGTATAGACATATTAACAAAATACCATACTTGTAATTTAACTCTGCATTTATGCATGAATTCATAAGGTTTGGTTGAACATAAACCACTAAAAAAGCCACAAACTACAACGGGCCATGACTGTAGGAGGGAAAAATAGGGTAAAAGTTACATGCATAGAGCATGACCCACGCCAAGTGAACTGAGAGTCATAGAATGCATAATGCCATCCTTTCATTTATTCCTTGTTAGTTTTTCCTAAAAGGAAAGGCCACACACTCAACACGTCCTTCCCCCATTCTTAGGTCATTCCATTATCCTGACCACTATTCTTTCTTCCAGCCTATAAATTATTATTATTACGGTAAAGACAGAGGAGACCCCTTTATAACACTGCCAGGCCAGAGGAATGCTTTCCTACGCAATCACCCCACAAAATGCTGACTCATTCCCAGCATAGCTTGGTGGTTTAACTGTGGGAGAAACTGGAAAATCTCTGCTCTTAGTCAAAGTTCTCACCGAGCAGAACCCTCTCATCTTTTTGCTATTCCTTATGTTCTCCTTAACAAGTAATGTTCATTTTATGTGTCCTTAGAAAGTAATTAAGTTTGAATGGCCTGGTTTTGGTAATCAAAGATTTGGGTGATGAAAGTAGTTAAAGCTGGCAAACTCATTGAAGAATCTGGACATTTGGGATGAGCAGGCCAGAAATTGAGGCCAGTGAGTTCACTCTGGACAGACATGAATGGATTTCTGAATCAGAAATACAATCCCACTGGCATTATGCAAGCTTTTCCAAAGACTGCATGCTGTTTTTAAAGGCGATTACCATTTTTGCTTTATACATCTGGACCAAATGTAATTTATACTCTCACTTCATACTTACATGTTTTCCCGTTCTCAGACAAACGGAGTCCCTCTCCAGTAGCATAAATTGGAACCACAGATACAGTGTAAACTGTATCAGAATCCAGATTCTTTAGAACCGTGTTGTAGGTGCTTCCTGGAACTTGGACCTACACAGAAACGTAACAAACTAAGCTTCAAAAAGTGGTGTGAAAATGTTATAAGAACATGTGGTCATTTTTAATTCCTTCTTACCATTTCTTCATTTCCTCCAGCTGCAGGGACATAGTAGATCCTGTACTGCCGCACACTTCCCTCAGCAGGCTCCCACAGGACGTTCAATGTGCTGGTAGTTGGGTCTGTTACTCTCAAGTTTCTAACACCACCCAGAGGCTCTTTCGCACGATAAGCAACAAAATGTTTAGTATAGCAGAAGTATTTTCCTAGGATTTGGCTCCAAATGCTCCAAAATGGTAAATTACTTACTGGTCTTTCCAATTCCATTAAGGTCCCTGCTGACTCCAGTGGCATAAATTGCAGCAACGCTAATTGAGTACTCTGTGTCAGGGGTCAGCTTGGGAAGCAGGACATTGTTCTTTTTCCCGCCCACCTGGGTCTAGTTGGGAGAGCATACACAATAGTAAGTCATGAGATATTCAAAGTTTGAGATGCTGTTCTATGACATAATCCTTTTGTCCTTCACAGTTATAACCATGACCTGTCTGGTGAGTTTGTAACAGTTCACAATACTGCTTGATCACGAATTTTCTCTCACCAACCTCTCACTCCTTTAAAAATGGAGAAGTAGGTATTTTTGCCAATATTACAACTCTGAACCCGTCCTTAACGAAGCTGTCGGTGATTACATGAAGTTAGATCAGATTTATTAGGGAGACTGGTAAAAATAAATAAATAAATTAAATTAAATTTCACTTTGATTCTGGATATTTTACTTGCAGTAAAAATTATTGTGCAAAAACTGGCATTTATTTTTAAAGCAACTGCTGCTGTTTCTCTGTTTGAATAACTATATTTGCAGCCTCATGTTTGCACCAATGTTGGCTCTCAGTAACATCAGCACAATATATTATCATTGCATTGTTAGACTGAACATTAGTAATATATCCGAGGACTATTTGGAATGCACTATGTGTGTCTTTATTGTCATAAATACATACAATTCATATTTTTCAGGAAGGGGAGGCAGATTCAGTGCAGCTGAGCCCACATCTGACAGAAATAATAACTTCAAAGTTGATAAAGGTTTTGTGAATGTAGGCAGCAATAATATTTAGTAAAGCTAGCACTGCTCTCTTTGTAGAATAAAGTCAAAGAAGGAAGTTGTGCTTGAACAATTTAACCACTTGAAAATGTTTGAACCATGTGAATAAGAATGTGCCCATATTTAGGAACAGTTGTAAATCTCTTTGTAGTTGTTTTGATATGACCAGTGATGTTTACATGCAGCTCTGATCGTTTTGTTCCTCTCCAGAGTGATGAATTGCGCACTTAATTCAGGACATTAATATAATAAGTGCATTCATTCAGTTCCAACCAACATAACTACACCTGATATTTTTGATACAAAGATATGTACCATTACACTCCAAACAGTTGCATATAGCTATATAAACTACTTTGTAAAACTTGAGATTGGAGTGCTTTTAAGATAGGTGGCATTCACTTTGGTCTCGTCTCATTGCAAACAAATAAAGAATACTGAACTTCCTGCTTCCACAAAACAAAGTCATTGAAAATCTTTAGAAAAATATATTCCATCTGATTTTGATATGACAGAAACTCTTCATTTAACCCTATAAAGCCAAACGTATCATATTTGATACATGAGTTTTTGAGACTTCCAAATGAGCAGTGTGACATTTTTTCCCCTAAAAATCCCAATGTATACAATTAGACACATGTAGTGCACTGATAATTCAACAGGGGGTAGTACCTTTCTCACCAGAGGTCTTTCCACTAATTCTACAAGACTGCCATTTTCAAGGACTGGGACACAGGCGGTTTCAGCAGGGAAACTTTGCCAATTTTAGAAGGTTATGGTAAGAAATTTTTTTTTTTTTGGTTTGAACTATCAATAGGAATACTTAATGAGTTTATGCAATGTAAAATTACTTAGTATTTTATCACAATTTTTTTGTAAAACCGTGTTGAAAAGTGATGTATCAAATTTGATACAGTGCGTCAGTTAACTCGAAAAATCTGTCAGTTGTCTTTTTTATTGTACTTCATGTATTTTATATCACATCAAACAATGTACAGTCTTTTTTCTGATGGAAAAAAAAATTTTACCTGAGAAACTACAAGGCTATCAACTTATCTAAAGGGGAATGTTTTCAGTGTTTTTAGATATGAATGGTACAAAGTGATCCTGCCAAAGTAAATCTCTACGCTGATGCTAGGAACAGATGTTCATCAAGACTAAAAGTGTAGTTACTACACTGCTTTTGCCTTACAATTGTCAATTGAAAATATCAGTTCTAAAGGTATTTGAAAATATGGACATTCAAGTGCTCACTTGTATACACCTAAATCCTGTCCATATTTTTTGTCATCCATGACATCAGCGGCAAAACATTCACAGCCTTTTAAGTGAGTTGCTTAATCCTTTATCAGCAACGATGAAAAACAGATGGTCACAAGTTTAATTAGTTTGGAACTGTCAGTTTTCACAAACATAAACTCATGATTCATTTCCTGAAAAACATCTTTGCAGCAGGTTAAAATTCTCAAAACTCTTTGGGACTGCTTCAAACCTTAAAATCCAGACAGTGAATCAAGTGGATTATGCTGAGCTCAAATTGAGAGCTTCCAAATGTTTATCTGCCCTTAAGTGTGATAAAATCTAGATGACCAGTTTAATTATAAGTTGTTTGGTACTAAAGCAAAAACATTTCCTCTGCCTGCTGTCATAAATGTAGCCTTTGGAGAGCTGCGTGGGTGCAGAACCTTTGATATGATTTGAAGCATGATAAACCCTTGGCAAATTACACCGGCATTATGATTGCACATGATGCAAACAATAACGCATTTAAATATAAACGTTTTGCAGAGTAAGGCAAGGACTATAAAAAATATGATATTCTTGGATATAAACCCTTTGCTGGTCTTGCTTTTTGGTCCTTAATAATAAATAATAATAATAATAATCCATCCATCCATTTTCTTTACACCCTGGTCCCTTAGTGGGGTCGGGAGGGTTGCTGGTGCCCATCTAATAATAATAATAATAATCAATTTAATTAGTACCGCACTTTTTATTAGTAAAAATCCTAAAGTGCTACACAGTGCAACTAAAATCAAGAATAAAATCAGCATCATAAAAATCATGTGGTTGAACTTTATTGGTCAGTTTGTCAAATGACAAGATTTTAATAATGCCCGAGAGACATCAGTTCAGAGAGGTTTTTTTTATGAATAAATGGAACCACTAAAAAAAATCAGGATTTAATGCGGAAAAAGTTTTCTCATTTTCATTATGTAGCTCATGTTGTTTATACATTCAAGCATTTCAGAGAGTTTTACTTGTTCAGACTGGTTGCCAGAAAGAAAAAAAAAAACAAAACCTAAAGTTTAACACGTTTGGAAAAAAAATCTGTTGGCAAAACTGCATAAAACTGAGAGCAATGACTAAGAGCAATAATACATAAAACTAAGAACAATGACTTAAAAAAAAATACTAAAGTAGTACAGCATGGGAACAAAGCACAGTGCCGCTTTTAGAAACAAGCAAATGCCTCATCTTACCAGCTGTCAATTGTACTGGATTGTTGGTCTTGGTTTACAAAAACAAGACTCACCCATATTTTAGTTATTTAATCAACAATGACCTTTGTAGGAAGGTATATGTTGGAAACTCAAGCAAAAAGATTACTTTACTACCCCTTTACTATTGGTGCTAATTTTATGATAATTTTGCATTATGTTTCAATTGTGCTAGAAAATGCAATGTGACAGAAATAACACTTCAGCAAGCCCTTTGACAGTAGTATCCACATTTTGCTCACCAGCTAAAACAGATTACACGCGACTGCCAAAAAACTTCACATCCTAACTTTAAGACAAATAATTCCCACTGCAATCAACATAAAGGCTACTTTGAAATTGTTTCACTGACCCAATAATAATTTTTTTAGTCTAATGAGACGCATCTGATCAGCATTGAAGCCCAGCACATGGCGCCTGAAGGCGGGGCGTCACCCTGCCGGGACGGTGGAAACGCGTTCATGGTCAGAGCGGCTGCAGCTGGAACACTTTAATCTACTTTGCGATTTGTGATCAAATGAACAAGCAGATCTTTTTTTGTTTATCAACTTGGGCTCCCTTATAGACTATGGCTATGATATACTGCTTTAATCTCTAGATTTAGTATGGAAAATAATAATAGAAGACATTGTAAAAGTAACATATCACTAAATTTCACAGTCATTCCAAAGCAAACACTAGGTAAAAGTGGGATGCTCATAAAATGTTGCCAAGCTTGGGTGCAAAATGAGAAATTTTGGCAGAAAGTGTAAAATGTAGGGACTATATTTGCTTAACCTTAGCAGAGAATTTGAAACCGTAACTGTCTTATCCAAGTTCTTCCATTCAACTGAAGTGAAGTGGTGGGGGAGAGACATTTTAATCAAAGTTGGATGGAATATTCAGCGCTAGACTTAGTTTGCTTCACATCTAATTCATTTTACTGTCAGTCTGTGAGTAGCGTGTGAGCAAGCATGCGACCGAAGTATAATGTTTTTTTTTGTTTCTGTTTTGAAGTCTTGCTTTTGAAAGCAGTGACAAATGTGACAGTAAATTGAAACCAAATCTGCATCTGCAATCCAAAAAGACTTTTGTACTTTTTGGAAACCTGTCAATAATTGCATAATCAGAGAAAGACCTTCAATGGTGGGTAGCATGAGACAGAAAGTGATTTGAATCACAATGAACCAAATAATAAATACCATAAGCAGAGTTGTAGATTAAACACTTGTGAGGAAGAAACAATTTTTACGGACCGTAAAAGGCATGAGAAAAGTCTGTTGGACAACTTCTGACAGCAAAACCAAGATCCAATAAGAAAAAGAAACACAGCTATGATAGTTAAACCTACTATATTTAACGTTTAATATTGGCAATAATGACTAAAAAATGACACGTAGAGGAAAATCTATAGAAGGTTTGTCTCAAAGTGAATAAATTATTGAGATCTCTATTGTGGTGTGTTACTCTCTATAATCTACAGGTTTTTGAAGCAGCCCTTTAACTCTACTTTTTAAAAATACCTTGTACTGAATCAGCGATAGCGTCAGGACTTACAGTCTGGCTCCTGCCTCCAGCCGTGGGGACGTAAGTGATCTTGTAGTTCTGGACACGGCCCGTAGGTGGAGTCCACCTGGCGTTCAGAGTGGTGGTGGTTTCATTGTACACAACTAAGTTGGTGGGAGGTGCTCTTGGCACTGAAAAGCATACAAGCACCCACATTTATCACTGTTACAGCCACATCAACATCTGTTATAAATACAAGTGTCTCTCAATAAATTACAATGTCATCAAAGAGTTAAGCAATAAAAAAAATGACACTTGTATTGATTCATTATACACAAAGGGACATGTTTCAAAAGTTTATTTCTGTGAATTTTGCTTGCAGATAATAAAAAGACAAAAGATTATTAAAAATGATATAAGACTAATAAACAAAGAGGCTGTCAATACAGAAATGTTGGCTTTCTGAAAGTCTGTTGCTGTTCTCTAAAGTAAATTCATTGAATACTTTTCTCAGAGTCCCTTGCATGAATTAGTGCTCTGCTGAGTTACTTAGGAAGCCCAAGGTGTTTTATTAGTGGAGTCTTGATTTACAAAGGAAACGCAAAATTACTTTTACTTTTCTCCTTTGGCTAGATAAGAGGCTTCATTTATAGTCTCTGTTTCAGGAGTGGTTTAACACAAAGGATGCAACAATTGCAGCTCATGACTTAGATACATATAGTTATGACAATAACACTTTATTTGACGGGGTATGAATAAGACTGACATGACACTGTCATAAATATGACATAACACCTGTCATGAATATAAAGGAGTTTTTATGTTTATGAAAATTGTCATGAAGTGTCATTCGGTAAATAATGACACTTTTAATGCAAAGTTGCTCTAAAAGTTGAATTGAAAGTCCATTAAAAGTGCCAATGTTGCATTAAATTGTCATTATTTACAAAATCATGCAAAGTTGGCATTTTTAATGCAACTTTTAAACCAACTTTGCATTAAAAGTGTAATTATTTACCAAATGACACTTCATGACAACAGTCATGGACATTCATAAAGATTCCTTCGTGTTCATGACAGGTGTTATGTCACGTTTATGACAGTGTTATGTCAGTCTTATGCACCACCCCTTCAAATAAAGTGTTAGCGTTGTGGCTATGAAACTACTGACTACAGTTAATTTCTCAATAAACTTTGGTTTTGCTTCACAATCAGCTGGAGACGAAAGCCATTATTGTTTCTTGTGAAACCATTTTCAACCACACTTGGTCTTCCTACTTAACTTTCAATTTCGGACAGCTTGTTTAGTAATTACATTTTTGCCTTAAATTTCAGAAACAAATTTTTGCAATATCTTCCTGTGTGTGCAATGAATCTATATAATGCGACGTCCACATTTTGCACTAGTTTATTGAAATATGTTTTCAATAAACCAGTTTTTTGTTTACGATGATATTTTAATGTATCGAAATGCACCTGCAGTAAAAGCAGTAGCCATACGTTTAGTTTTATGTATTTAAAGTCATAGTCCTTCATAGTGTTTCAAGGGCATGTTCAACATTTCAGTTCTTTCTTCATTTGTCATTAAAATGTTTATTTTAGCAAATCAATCCTGGGATATTACTAAGTAGCTGTTAACTAAGAAGGACTGCAACTTTAAAGAGGAAAAGACATTCCTGAGGGACTTATCTTTTCTCAAGAAGGGATGGACCCTTTTCAGCACCAATGGAATGATGATGATAATGATGATGATAATGATGATGATGATTATGATGACAGATGAACTCATGAACTCATAATGCAATTAATACATGGAGAGATGAATTGATGGATGAATAGATAGATGAATGGGAAGGGGATGAGTGATGAAATGGACATAAAAACCAAGGGTCAAAATCTCTACTTTGCCAGACATGCATGGTGGAAATCCATCTTCAGCCACTGAACCCGACCAAGTCATGGAAGTGAAGCAAGGTCGTTTGGTAAAACACAAAGACAGACAAAAACAGTAGAACCACACTGACACAGCTGCAGCGCGGTTGGAGCAGCGGATGGGTTATGGACTGGCCTTGATGATGAAATGAAAGTAGTCTAATGAAAAACGGTTCTGATGACTGGATGAAGTAATAAAACATGCTTTTGGAACGGAGAAAAAGCATCCTTTTGTTTTACCGCAAACATACTTACGTGGTCTAGTACCATCCTTGGGCACTACAGAGGCAGAAATAGAAAGGCATGATGTCTATTTTTATAGGCTTATTTTTTGATGGAGATACAAAAAACTGTTTTTTTTTCTAACCTTTGATCAAAGTCCAAGGAAGAAATTAGTCAGTTAAGTAAAAATGTAATAATTGTACATAATACTTCATCAGATTGCTTTTAAGTCAAGTGTCTTACATGTCCTCTCAGTGCCAATCAGATCTTCGCTCTCTGACTCATCTGGGTAAATTGCAGTAACACGCACGTCATATGGTGTGTCTGGCTCCAAGTTCTCCAAGACGTGGGTCGTCTCATCATTGTTCAGAATGGCCTAATCAGAAAAATAATCAAAATCTGCATGAAGAAAATCTCCGAGCGAGAGTCAAAGAACAAAAGCTTGAAAAATAAAATTCAGCTCAAGAATTTCTTACATCTAGGAATTGGCCTTCTCCTTTCCTAGACCATGAAATACGGTACAGAGCAACATCAGGAGCCCCGTGCTCCCAGGTCGCTCTGAAGCTGGTCTGGGTAACTTCCGAGAACTCCAGGTTCTTTGGTGCTGGAACCACATCTTGAATGAAAAAAAAAATTATACAGCTTTATTACATCTGGAATATGTTCTACTAACACAATGTTCTCAATGACAGAATGGTTATCGTTCATACCTGTGATTGCAGATCCAGTCATTGGCTGCCCAGCTCCCTCGTCATAAATTGGCGTGACGGTTAAAGAGTACTCAGTCTGAGAGAGCAGGTTCTCCAGTTGTTTCTCTATCACTCTTCCTCCAACTTCAAGCTAAGGAAAACACACAGGATGAGTAAATACATGTGAATCTCAATAAATTATAATAATATCAAAATGTTAAATTATTCAGTATTACAAAGTAAAACATATAACATATGGACTCATTCCTCATGATGATAAATTTCAAGGATTTATTTCTGCTAATTTGGAAAATCTCTTAAAGTAAATAAAAACCCATAATTTAGCTTCCCAGAAAATTACAACATGAGAGCAACAAAAATGTAATGATATAACCTACACCAGGAGTGCCAAGCTAGAGAACATGCACTGGTTTTTACTAGGCTAATAAAATAAATACTATCAGGTTTCAAAGTAGCACTCAAAAAGACTTAACTTCCAAAGTATCATCTTCAATGTATATAACTAGCTATAGTGAAACCGATATCCATTAACAGCAGCTATATGTTTGCCTGAACTGGAACTAGGATTGTCTCTCAGGACTATAAAAGGAATGCTAAAGGCTTCATGAGGGGGCAATTTGTCCCGCAGTTTGTTTTGTAAGTGGCACACTGTCACTGGCTTCAATCACACACATCCTCAACCTTTGCAGCCACTTTCACATGTGTGCTTTTACCACTGGAGCTTCAAGGATCACCTCCATCTGATTTATGGCTGAGGATGAAGCAAAATGCAGACCAAAGGTTTTGCTGCTCTTGTCCAAGAACTCCCAAAAGGAGACATGTAACCATAAACTATTTGTCCACAATAACCAAATGTTAATTCCTGCAAAATCGAATTCTGATATTTTCATAATCCTTTTGCTGGGCCACAGAGAATTCCCAAATGTCCGACCAACCATCTGCTGACTCCATTACAGTGGCTAAGCCAGAATAATAAAGTATCCGTACAAAACAATCTAAATAAATTCATCACCTTTGAGCCTAATAGCCCTAACAGATGACAAGCAATGCAAAAACAGTATGGCACTGGTAAAACATCTTGCTTAGGTTTTTATTGAGACAGAAGTAAAGAGGACAAGAACCACAAACACTGTTTTCTCTGAGGAGGTACTGATTGCTCAATAAGAGATTGAAACAATAAGTGATTTTATTTTGCCCTGGTCTACAGATACATAAAATTCCACAAAATCCCTCATATGCATTTGTAATATCAAGTGTTAAAAATAGTCAAAGGGAAGCATTAAAGGCTTAAAATGCTACTTAAAGGTAAGTATCAAATAAGCATCTGTTAAAGGTTTTAAAGTAGTTAAAGCAAACAACAAAGTTTTTTACATGTTTTTTAAAACTATCACCATGTGGTTACAGTAATATGAAACACATAATCTGTAAAAAAGATCAAGCTTTTTATTAAGCTGTGCTGCTAGTGCCATCTACAGAAATTAATCACTCCTGACCAAAAACAACCAATCAGAGCCAGGAGGAGCATCTTAACGCTGTCAATCATCCTCATGAATGAGCTGCTAAATGTGTTTATGGACACTGTTACAGGAAACACATTCACCAGTGGCCATGTTAACTACTCTTGGCATTCACAACTCACTGGTTAAAAATCTAAATATGTGCACGTATGCATATTCATCCAGAATGTGGTAATCCTGCCTAGAGACTGTATACTAATTGATTGGATAATATATTTCTATAGCACAGGCCTCAGACTGAAAGTCTCAGAACATTTTTGTGTTTTGTTATACAGATACCAATATTTTCTCTTTTTTTTCCTTGGGGAAATAACTAAAAAAGTAGATTTTGCTTCTATTTTATTGCTTCTATTTGAAGTAAATCTGACAAAACTGGAAACAAACCCACTTCTTTAGGCTCTCCGCCTTCAGCCTGGTAGGTGATGATATATTTACGAACAGCTCCAGGAGCAGCATCCCAGTACAGCACCATGGTGCTGTGGGTCACATCACGAACTCTCAGTTTACCTGCAGGCGGCATGGGCCCTGAAAAACAAACAAGCACCTGAGGTCAGTTTAACATCGCTAACACCATCGCAACCTTGAATTCTACAAAATAATTCAATTATTCTGGTGCAAGAGCAACTACATACGGGTGACACCCTGCTGGGTCAGTGGTTCACTGGCTGTTTCTCCATAGAGGGCAAAGAGGGAGAGTGTGTAGGCTGTGTTGGGGAGTAACCTCACCAGCTGGACATCAGCTGTACCTGCTCCAACTCTCAGCTACAAGGCAACCAAACCAAACAAACAACGGAAAGGTCAGAGAGGAAGTGAATGACTCTAAAAGACACAGATGTGCATGGGGCTAGTGAGAAAAGTCTTAAGCTTTAAAGACATCTGTTGATTCTGGTTTTCACCCACTGGGTTTGACACTTCATGAACAAATCCTGATGTTCCCTTTGCAGGGTGAGCTCACAGTTAATACACCCCTTTGTGACTAACAATGTTCCTCTATGTTTTCTTGTCAGCTTAACAATGCAATGGAAAAAATAACACTGACTTGCACAAAGCAATTATTCTCTCAGTTTTCAGGAGTTTTATTTCATAATAAATATGATTTGTTGTTGCCATTTAAAATGTCTTGACATTTTTTCAGTTTGGTAACAATTAAAATATGGCTGCTATTTTTTTCTGGTGCCAAAAGGATGCATTCTTAGTGTAGTGTCTACATTACCTCCTGCTCAATGCTGGGTTGAGTGGCATTGATGGCGCTGTAGAGCAGCATGTACCCCGTGGCACCCTGCACCTTTTCCCACCTGACTCGCATGGTGGTTGTCTGTTCATCATAAATGTCCATACTCCTCACAGCACTCAGAGGCACTGTAGAAGAAAAAAAAAGAGTAAAGAATGAAACCACTTTGTTTATGCATTCACAGAGACAATACTTGCATTTACGTACACCCTGCATTTGCAGATGGTTTAATCTGTGATATAAATCCACAATATGCTTGAATGTTTTTTATATGCACCCTTCAATTTAAAACAAAAAACAAAAATTTTTTACATGTAGCTTTAAATATATTCTTTAACACCTGTCATTCTAGAAAGCACCAATAAGATATCAAATAGAATCCTAAAACAGACACAAAAGCTAAAATTTCTCTTGAAAAGGAATATAATCCAGTTAAATTATTTTTAAACTTCCATCTAATTGAGATTTATTACTGCTTTCGTCACTTTATAGAGCAAGATATAAATGTCACCTTTGAACATTTTATTAATGGAGACCGCACTCACAGTTCCTGAATGCATAAAATCGCTGCAACTCTGACTCCGAGCCAAACATGAGCAACAGTATCGCACTTTTGAGTATTTTTTTTATTCCTAATTCTGATCCACTGAAAGAGTTTAGATTTTTTTTTTCCATAGAAATCTTCAGTTTTTTTAACCATGTTTATATCATTTAATTTCACTGGAGTAATTAAGGGGTGAATTTTGTAACTTTAAAAAAGGAGACTTACGTGTGGTTTCAACTCCCTTCAGTGGGTCGCTGCTTTCTTCTCCCACAACTGAGTAGACATTGACCAGGTACTGTGTCAGAGGAGTGAGGCCTTGGAGAACCACGGTGGTCTTACTGCCATCGACAAACACCTAATAAAAGTACACAGAGTTAGGTGGTCTGTAAGAGTTTACTTTCATTCTATTTGAAGAATGGAATAAAACGGAATAAAAGTAAATAGTTTACCATTTGTGGACAGTTTCAGTTGAAACCAAATGTGTATGACACAAGAACCATTTTGGTCTTGTGGGACATTAAATCAAACAACAATTCTCTTGATTAGGTTAGTTAGAATGACGAAAAAGCATCTGTAGTTACTAAATTACAGATTACTGAAGCAATACTAGTTTATTCAGTCAGAATTTAACATTTATTTCAAGAGTATATATAATTCCACCATATATATATTTTTTTAAATCAAATGTTTTTAATCAAAGACAATATTAGGCATGTTTTTGACGATGTTGATGTAACAACTAAAACTGGGCTAACATTTGAAACCCATGATTAGCTAAGTCTCGTTTGTGTGTATTTTCATAAGGGGCAAGTATTGGCTATGTGGTATTAGCTCCACACTTGCAGTGATGTGGTACAGGATTGTGGGGTGTTTAACTGAAGCAAAGAAGCAATATAGGTGATGTAGTTATTTTTTCATGGTGTCGAAGGAGTATGAAAATATGTATTATATATATGATATCAGTAAATATTGGTTTTCAAGCATAACAGCAATATCAGTGTCAGATATAAATATCGGCCCAAATTTTTATATCGGTGCGTCCATAATTACCCCCTGACAGAAATGGTATAACTGAGTCATGTTTGTGGGCTTTCATGCTCATTAAAGCTCCTTGACGTAAGGGCTGCATGATGGCCACTCCAAAGCACATTGTTCTTTTTAAGCCACTCTGTGCCTAATTTGGCAGCGTGGTCAGACCCAGCGCTTATTTGAACAATTAATTTGTGCTCTTTCTTTAACTTGCTAAATAGCCTCTGAGCGCATGTTGGTAAAAGACCTCACAAAACATCTTCACAATGACTTTTGCTTTTGCTGTTATGGTTAATAAAAACCATATGTACCAAAACACATTCGTCAACACAGAACCCATCTCTGTCCTAAACTATTTGCTTGCTGGTCAGTGCCATGCAGTTTATACTTGCATGTAACTGAACAGATGAATGTGCAAGCTAAAATATGCCATGTTGTGTTCAATAGTTTTGTGAAGTGTTAGAAGTTATTTATCTACTTTAAATCAACACCAACATGAGACAAAAGTATCCATAGTTCAAAGAAGAACATTGTTTTCAATATGAATCCAACCCAGACGTGGATGTCCCATTTCTCAATCCATAAACGACAATAAAAAAACTCATCACAAGATTCAGCATCAAACAAAGCACTGAAAACTGAAGAGAAGAAAACAACTCCAGCATTGTGATTAGATTCAGAAACCAATGGTGCATCAGTTTCACACACGGTGGTGGCCAGTGAAGCTGCCACTTATGGAGACATTTGCTTTCTAATCCTCTACACTGAGAACTGTGTGTTTGTGTTCCCTTGCCTTCTAGCAGACTGTAATGTAATTAGATACTGACATAGAGGCCAACACAAACAGGAGGCTGCTTGAGTGATGTTTCCCACTAGCATCGGAAGCTGTTTGTCAGAAGAGCTTTAAGCCAATATCCAATCAGCACCCAGCAGCTGACTGCAGTTTTAGCATGAACTCAATTATTGTCAGGTATAGCATTTTTGGAAGACAGCAGCAGATTAAATATGGGCTACCTGTTGTGGGGATCCTGACACAGTCATGTACTCCACTCTATATTTTTCCACTGGGCCATCGGGGGCGGTCCAGGTGGCTCTGAAGGACTGGTGAGTCACCTCTGATGTCACGAGATCAGTGGGTGCATCTGGGGCTCCTCCTGTTTTGACATGGAAATTGTTGCACTAGTAACCACAGAGGACCATAATAAATGTAATTCGAAAGCACTCTTTTACTTCTATCATTTAATCACAAGAAGTTATTAAAAGGAAATAACTGATCTAAATGTTTTCTGTAACTTATATAGTAGGGGAAAAAACCAATGCATAATTAAAACATACCATTCCTCTCTGGTTGCAAGTCTTAACACAATTTTACACACAACAGAACACTTAGTAGCTAAGCTTTTCCCAAGCAGCTCTTTAATTTGCTTCAGGAGTAGGCAATTTCCTTTTCCAGAGAGGGAGAAAGAGGAAATATTTGGGGACATAGAAAATAACATATCTGCAGACATTTTCAGGCAGTTGGCTGGTTGCTTGCATCTGATTTTCCACAAAACAACCAGACATCCAACTGACTTTAGGTTTATGAGTTAATGCACCCCATTTACACAGATAATTGAGTGTGTGGAGATAAAGCAGATGTTGTCTCTGGTTGCTTCTTTAGTTATTCAGAGATAAGTATACAGCGACTTTAGAAAGTATACCTTTTGAACTTTTTCTTGTTTTTTCTAGCCACAACCTACACAAACTTTCATGTATTTTAAATGGATTGTAGGTGTTAGATCAACAGAAAGAATTACCAAAATTATTTTTATTGATAAAAATTATTAGATATTTTGTCATTTTCTTTGAATGCAGAAAGGTTAGTCAGTATCAGGGATAACTGTCTTCTAACTTTTAAAAAAAATGTTCTTACTGAGTTTTCTGGCATTTAGAAATAGAAATTATTTTGGCAATTCTAACTAATCTAAAACAAGCCAAGCTCAATCTGATCTGTATGTCTTCTTATTCTGTACATATAAACAACTGCATAACAATAGCTATAGTGGAGTAGTTAAAATCAAAGAATACATATTTTTATTGTGGTCTAATCAAAGTTCAGGTATAAACTGTATTGCGAATCTGTGGGGAATTTTTAAAACACTATTCACAGATGCTCTTCATCAAACCAGGCTTCAATTGAGCTAATCTGAAAAGATAAATGTTCATCTATGTTCTAGTGTCCATTCATGTTATGATTAAAGAGTACTTTTTGGTGTCTGCCTCAAAAACCCCATTAAAATATATTAAAGTCTGTAGCTGTAACCTAACACAATCTAAAAAACAGTCAGAGTGAACACTCTTGCACAATGCTGTGTTTTGATTCAAACTCATACACACCTCCCTTCACGCTGTTACAGAGGTTATCACTAAGATTGTCCACAATGTCCAACAGGAAGGAGAAATCAGCCACATTGTACATGTGGATGTCATCCGGATCGGAGGCAATGGATCTCAACTCATTCTCATCTGCATTCTTCACACCTAGAAAGGACATGTTATTGCTATTTATTATTTGTTCTACACAGTTATGCTTATAAAAGTTCACAGATATGAAGTGTGCTCACCAATGGCATACAGCTCAATGCCCTGCTCACGCAGGCTCTGTGAGGGGATCACAACTTCATCCTGAGATTTTCCATCAGTAACCAAGACACCAATCTTTCGGGCACTAGGTCGCATCCCCACGCTCTCTTTAAAATTGTTCTGGAGGATGAAGTTAAGAGCCATTCCTGCAGATAAAACATCGCAATGATTTAATCACCACTTTAAACAGCATGAAGAAAACCCCAACAAATATGATCGAATAGGTGGATCATATCTTTACAGCCAGCTCTGACTAAAGTACCTGTCATGGTGTTTCCTCCCTTGTAAGGCAGGTTATTCACAGCATTCAGGAGTGAGTCCCGTGTTGGATGAGCATTCAAGTGCCACTCAGTCTTTGGGTCACCACTGTACTGAGCAAGACCTGAAAATACGATGAACCTTTGTAAGACCAACTTGTCTCCTAATGTGTTGCCTTTTAAATGAAATTGCTTGTTCTAATTACACCCACCAATCTGAATTTTATCGGGACCGATGTCAAAGACTCCCACCATCCGAGCAATGAAGGCCCGAATGGTCTTGAAGTTAAGGCGTCCGATACTCCAGGAACCGTCCACCAGCAGCACAATGTCGGCCTTTGCACTGGTTTTACACATTTTGTCTGACATTTCATGATGAAACAATGATAGACATTTAAAAGGAGGTACAATGAAGCTGTGATGCATACAAAATTGTGTCTGTGATAGAAATTAATGATGAGAGAGGCATTAGAGAAAATATAAGATGTAGAGAAGGAATGAAAAGATAAGAGAGGAAAAATGTATGCTAAGCATTTCAACAAATGACAATAAAAACATCACAAAGCATTCTTAGTGCATTTTTCTTCCTTTTTCCCAGTATTTTTTTACGCCAGAGGTTCCAGGTGGTACAATTATCATCGTTCCAGCAGTACGTTGTTAGGGGAATGTTTTTCACAGTTGTGCTTTTTGACATCCACGAGTGTGTCCCACAGGAGGATTGTGCTGTTAATGGCCTCTGACATATCAAAGGCCTCTGAAGGAGAGAGTAATGTGCCTCTCTGGAGAAGCACCGTAATATTTACATCCTGTTTTTAACACCTGCATGATGAAAACGAAGGCGTCTGATCCACTGTGCCAAGAGGAAGAATGCAGATGCGCAGTGGAAATAGTCAGATGCTACACTAAGTGCTACTTACTGCAACTGAAAACAGGTTACATTGCGTTTGATTTACAGTCCTGTTTGTGCACAGGCTAAACTCTGCAATCTGTAAAGATGCACAATGAGTATGATAACTGCATACTTCTGAAAAACCGATAAAATAAATAATTATTACTATTTCTATTTTCTATTGTTTGATGTAAAAAATGTCAAATATATGCATATTGCGTGCAAGATAAGAACTGAAAGGAGTCAAACAACTACAAAAAACAAGTGTGTATGTATAGCCATCCCTTCAAAAATAGCAAAACTTAGAATGTTCTTATCTAAAGCAAGCTACAGACAATGTCCTCTTGATTCTACATTTAATTTCCATGTGCAAAAATCTGTCACTGAATCGGCATGTCTCCTTATAAGGAGCAAAGCATCCAACTGACCTTCACGACTCTTTCCAGTGAGCCACAACATTTTCCTTCCTCTCACACTTACTGTGTGTTTGTGTGTCACTCTTACTCACTAACCAGTAAAAGTAAGGCTTTTTATACCTGCAGTAAGCTTGTATGTGCATGGCTCTTTTTGCACTGGCTAAACTTCAGCTGAAGAAACATTAAAAGGCTCCCAAGCAAAGCAAACAAAAAATAAAAAGCCCTGACAAGTGAGTCTTCCTTGACATATGTTATTGTACAAGGAAATTTGCTTTAAAGAATGGCATTCAGAGAACCTCTTCTACTTTTATAGGGCTAGTGTTTATAGCATAGTTTTCTAAGTGAAAATTTATAGTGTCCGGTGTTAAATTCTTACCGCAGAAAAACCAAACGCTGGAGATGTTACTTTACATGACGACAGATACAGTGCATTGCAAAAAAATGTTCAGGTGCCTTTAACTTTTTTCACATTGTTTCACATTGCAACTATAGTTGAAATCTTTGTATTTTATTTAGATTTTTTGTGATTCAGCAACAGAAATTAGTGGATAATTTAATAATCGATATATTTTCTGCCAAATAAAATCGCGAAGGGCCGTGTGTATTTAGTTCTACATTCCTCTGCTATTACAGCTGCAAGTCTTTTGCAGTACATCTCTCAGCTTTAGACCAACATTTTTGTTCGTTTACTTTATGCAAAATTGCTCAAGATCAAACAAAGTGGATAGAAATTGTCTGCAAATGTTAATTTGGAAGTATTGCTACAGATTCTCAGTTGGATGTAAGCCTGGACTTTCACTGGGCCATCCTAACACATGGATGTGCTTTGATCTAGCTTTGGTTGTATGTTTATGCAGAGACAATCCTAGCCTGTTTGGCGCCCAGGGAGACCAACCCCCAGGGGGTGGAGATGTTCCTGTTGCCCATATCAGAAACCACTTCTGTGTTTAGGGATCCTGTCTGGAAGGTGAACTTCCATGTCAATCTAAAGCCCTTTACAGCCTCAGACAGTTTTTCTTATTTTTTTGTCCTGCATTTAGCTTTATGTATTTGTGAACTACTGTCAGCTTTTCTGTCCAAGATAAAGAAAAACATTCTTTACAATTACAATGTGACAATGAGTAAAAGGGTTAAAGGGGTGTACTTTAAAAACCATTGCAATGCACTGTATAATTATATGAATGTACATAGTTCAGTTGTTTGCACTCTTGTTTGAATTTTCAAATATTTTCAAATCACATCTCTGTGTTTTGTAGAATAATCTTAAGCAACTTTACTTGGTCCATCATATGGAGGAGGCTCAGGTGCATCAGAGTACGTTGTGTTCTCTTGTCCAGCCAGCGGCACACTCTCTCCTCCATCAAACATACCAAACACACTCACTGTGTATTTAGTACCAGCTCTGTGAACCAACAAACATCATAATTACATGTAGTCTGAAAAAATTTAATGGTTTAAATAAATGCTAAATTAGTAAAGGGAGGATGTAAATACACACCTGAGTTCCTCAAGCACAACAGTATTGTCATAGGGACCAACCATAAGTTCCCTCAGGTCTATGTCGTCCTCAGCAGGGTGAAATTTGACTTTATAGCCCTTAACATCACCAGGAGCATGGTCCCAAGTCACTCTGAAGCTTGTCTTTGTTGGTTCAGATGTCTGAAGATTCCTGGGGCCTTTATAAGGTGACACTGGCGAGAGGAGAATTGAAATGCAAAGAACAAATGTGTCAGTAAACTCTGCACTGTAAAGTACATGACCAGGATTTGGTTGATAATAAAACACCAACATACATGTAGTTCCTTCTCCTTCCCTTGTTTTGCCTTCCCCGGAACGATAGACTGGCACCACAGTCAGGTCATAGGTTGTGAAAGGGGTGAGGCGTCTCAGAACGGTAGAGGTGGTGCCACCGGGTACTTTGGCAGCTAGCTGGCGCCCTCCTGGCTGTGGTTTGTAGGTAACACGGTAGTTGACCACATTTCCAGGCGCTGGCTGCCACGCCACCTTCATGCTCTTCTCTGTCTCATCCGAAACGACAATTGTTTTGCTGCTGGCCGAGACTGAGAGTGAGGAAGTAAAATGTTAATGATACATCAAAAGGAGTACACAGTGAATGAACAGCCTTAGGAAGTAAGTCTTTTTTGATGCATTTTCGTATGGCCAAGCATGCTAAATGAATACTTAACCACCTGTATTAACAATTCAACTATCGAAATGCAAACTTTCCTGTTGTACAGCAACTAAACTGTGCTTTGATCTAGCCAGATCCCCCATAGATAGTTCCATGTTGCATGGAACTATCTATGCAACATACATAGATAGTTCCACATGCGTGTGAAAATAAACCGAGTGAAACCCTTCAAACTTCCCAACATATAAATTAAACCAAACCAAATGTATAAACTGGCATGTATTTCTATAGCAAACCTACTTATAAAAACAATTTGTATTTTTCCAGTATCAAAAGAAAAAAAGTGTGAATAGTCAGAGGTTTCGAAATGAGCTGGGGAAAATATTCAGAATGTTTTATTTCAGAGGGAGTACTTTTATTGATGGAAAAAAGCTGCAAATCCAAGTTTGCCATGTGTTACTCAGCCCAAAGAGACCTAAGATTTATGAAAAGGCTCAAGGAAATAAATCAGCAGATGGAGGTGCAACTTCAAGAAAGTTCAGGTCAGCGGACCTGCCTCATGCTTCCTTTTGGCATATGCCATCTTTAAAGATGATCAAAATCAAAGAAACACTAATTTTTCTTTAGCACATTCCTTTTCACTAACTGGTGGAAAAATTCCTCCCCGTTGGAGCAAGTTTCCTCTCCATATGCTTTACTCATTCAAGCATCATTAAGGTCTAACAAGAATAAAAGGCAAGAGTCCATCAGCTCCGAATGTCTCATGAAAACCATGTGCAAGTGTCTTTGGAATTACATCAACTCTACATTTAAATTTAAATTGCACACAGCCTTTACCGAGCACTTCATTACGCTATCATCTCTGCAGAATTATCATAAAGGTTGATTAAAAGAAATTCAACAAAGCTTAACTTGAGATTTGAATATTTATGAATCACTATGAAACTCAGAAACCCTCTTTACCAATATTAAGGTATGACAGAAGACAAAAAAGAAAAACTGTCTTAACAAGTTGCACCTCAAAAAGAAACTATACCAAAGCCAAAACGGAAAAATTATTGAACTAAAAAGTGTCAGGAAATAGAAACAAAAGCTATGATCAACCATGACAGATAAAAAGACAAGATAAAAGAGACATAAAAACTTACTATCAGTGGTTTCTTCTCCAACCAGTGGCTGGCCCTCTCCATGACCATAAACAGCAAACACTGACACCTGGTAACGTGTCTCTGGGGTAAGACCATCCAGGACGGTGGCGGTGGTGCCTCCTGGTGTTGTCTTTTCTCCAGTCTCGTCACTGAACAGGGACTTCCAAGTGACCCGGTACTGGCGAACATTACCTGGAGCGGCCTTCCAGGACACCGCAAAACTAGTGTCGGTGACATCTTTGGTCACCAAGTCTCTGGGTGAGCCAAGCTCTATGGATAGATTAAGAACAACTACAGGTAAGTAATTGCATAATGACTTTAGGAACAGTACAGTATGAGCTTCTAGTTTACTTGTTTTTGCCAAACAATTTCCTCTGCTTTTTCTTGTTTAATTGTAAAAACAATTGGTGTACAATTGTTCAAAATGTTTTAAAATGAGAGTTCAGGGATTTTAAAGTGGGGTGCATTTAGATTTATTGGTCCTGGAGTCTGATGCTAAAGGTTAGCCTTAGACGGAACAAGTCCAAATAATATGTAGACCTCTCTTAAAACAACTCCAATCTCAAAAACATCTTAGACCTTTACTTGAACCCGATTTAATGTGCAACTAAAGTAAGCTGCTTTTTACACAGAAGTGTAAAAAGGGAATTATTAAAAATATGCTTTATTATTTTTTTGTGACTGACTTTTCTTTAGAGAAAGTTCAAAGACATGCCCCAACAAGATCCAAGACTAGAACATCTAAAAGATTTGTCAAACTAAAGTCCTCAAGGGCCAATGTCCTGCAAGTTTTAGATCTGTCTCGACTTAAAAACACCTGAGTCGAATAATGAGACGAACTGTCCTGGCCAGAAAACACATTTGTTCTTGATTTGTCCACATTACATCAAAGAGGAAAACTATCCTATTCTTGTAAAGTATGCAAAGGTCTTTACTGTACTGCAGTCATGTTTGCAGAACTTGAAACCCGACTAGCTGACTGTAAATCCACCATGATCATTTCCAAACAAATACAAGATCTTGGAAAGAACAGGAACAAATTAGCTTAGCTGCTCAAATAATAGAATGTACCAAAGTCCTAAAACATTTACTTCTCTCTTGATGAACTTAGGGCACAGTGATGAGCTGCAGCTAATGAGTCTGATTGATGTAGCTCGATGTGCCGACCACAATTTTAAAATAGTAGCACGGAAGCTGAAAATCAGAAGCAAAATTAAAATTCAGAATCTCTCTGTCCGTTTAAGAAACTCCAACAAAATGATTGCTTTATCAAGCTGCGACTGATGTCTAATATAGACATCTTATTATTCGAGGAAGTGAACAAAACACAAAATGGACAGCAGGAGCAGACCTAGCAATAAACCACCACCACTAATCTGTCTCCACTTCAACCCCTCAGGATCTGTTTGAGCAACTTGATTTTCTGCATGCCTTCTGGAAAAAGTTCTGGAAAACTCATTACAAATCATATATCGCCCCAAAACCTCCCCCCGGCAGAACTTGAATTTTCCACTGAAACAGAGGAAACGAGACCCACAAAGTGTGTTTTCTACAGTTGCAGATGTTGTGCGAGCCCTGCTGTTTTTGCTCACTTTTCCTGGGGGACCACTGTGAAAGGAGAAACACAAGGAAATGCGGAGGAGGGGATTTTATGATGGACAGCCACCACATGCTTGGCTGAGAGGGAACCCAACGTCGAGGTGGATTTGTCTGTCTGGCTGCCCATACAGCGATGGATTCACCACAGGAAGATGGGCTGTTGCACATAGACTCCCACACATCCTTAGGGATGCTGATCTGATCGTCATTCAAGCCTCTTAAACCCAACATGCCAGCAGCTAATGGCAATATAATCACAGACACAGCAGAGCCTTCAAGCAGGGTGGTCCGACTCAAACCTCATTCATTAAACAAAATGAAAATGGGATAGAGAAATTATACAATGTAAGGAAAGCATCACAAAACAAATTCAACTTAGAGGAAATGCATAACTTTTCAATTGTCACAAAGTAGTAACCTTTAAGTCCTTCTGGGTTTCCATTTACTTCTGCAAGAACTGCCATGGTGCCCATCTGCCTGCTGTGAAGTAGAGCACTCTGAACAGTGGCCATTTTTCATGAGTGATGGCCAAGCCCAGAAGCTAATGAAGAGTTCCAGATTTTGGAGAACCATGGAAAAAAGCATGGGCCTCTTAAAAATAACCACATGATCAAATAGAAGATTTATCTTAGCAAAGCAGCGCGAGCTGGATGAACTTGACTGACTTTTCCAGCAGCTTTGTGAGCCGTAGCACGAAAAGATCACAAGATAATGACTTCTGCAGGCAGTGGCGTGCTTTTCATCGATACTTAGAGGCAATCTCAAGAGCAGTGGCCACTCCAAGGAGCAAGGCACTCCTAAACAAAGCACATGGTACACAGACACCACCATGGTTTACAACCAAGAAATAAATACTCATTCAGAATTTGTCAGTTTATCAAGTGTGTTTAGTTACCAAAAATATGTTTACATGTAGCTTGGTTGTGTACATGCATATTTATAGAAGGGATCACAGCAGTTTCTACTCGGCACTCTTTCAAATTGTTTAATGTATAAGTCAAGAGGCTCCTAAATCAAGGTCTGAAAAGGGGGTAACTCTAATGATGATCAGGTATAACATTATGACCACCTGTTGATGAGTATTTTGTAACCTGTCTGCTGCTAAAACAGACCTAACAAATTTAAGCATGGTCTCGACCAGAGCCCTGAAGGTGTGCTATGCAGCCACGCACCAACATATCACCAGCAAGAACCTTACTTATGCAATTGCTCTGTCGGATTGAGATTTTGGGAATTTAGAAGCGAAAATTAAGTTTTCAAATTTGTTGAGCTCCTCAAACTATTCCAAAACCAAATATTTTGAACAGTATTATCCACACTGTCAAGGAATACTGTTTCCTTGAAACTGAACACACGATCTGCAGCAGTACTTGGTTACGTGGTACATGTCAATCTAATGTCCACATTGTACCATAGCACTTAACTGCTTTTGTCAGATTGCATTTTTCCAAAAGTAGATCCCAGTGCCAGGTGGGTTCCCAAGCTCGATATGCTTACTGTCCAATTACAAAATATGATCAGCGCAGGCCACCTGATCGTCCATTCTTCTATAGTCCAGTTCTGATGCTGACAAGCCCATTGTTGACACTTTCAATGGCAGACAGGAGTCAGTGTGACTATGTTGCCAGTTTACTACTGTTCCTTCTTTGGATCAGTTTTGATCCTAACCCATCAAGCCATCACAGTTGAAATGAATGTTTATTGAAAACCCAAGAAGACAGAACAAACTACCTTTTCCTGCAGATATTGTGATTTCATAACTTTTGCTTTACGAGACACAATCTTCAAAACAAGAGAAGAAAAGTTCAAAATTCAACATACAGTAGCAAAGTTTTAGTGTTGGAACAAACTGTTTTATTTTCAGGAGAACATTGGTATTATGTGCCTATTTCATAAATCGATAGAGAAACAGCTGCTGAGTTCAATGATTCCATTCAACTTTTACTCAGTCGCTATTGCTTTTTTTCCACAAACCCCTTCAAAATGACTCCAGGAAAAATGAAGTTTTGCCATCTCAGCGCTGTCACCTTACTTTATTTCTCTTGGTTCACTTAAACATACACACAAACCACAAAGATGAGGTCTTCACTATTTGTAAGCCAAGTCTGTCTGCCCCAAGCCATACATCACAGGATCTTCGCAGTGGTGAAGAAAACTATTCTGACAATACCTCTGACAAAGTCTGAAAATGTCTAAAAGGTTGCCCAGGACATTATCCTGTGTTCTTCTACAAATTAGAACTGGTAAATATAATACTTGGCCACTTTGGAACTTGTTGAACTTGCTAGTACTTAGTTGGGTCCCATTCTCCCTTTGCTCTACAATCTTTTGGCATAGATGGATCATACTGACAATACAGCTGCAGATGGGTCAACCGTGCATCAGCAATGCAAAGCTTTGATTCAACTACATCCTAAAGATGCTCTGTTGGATTTAGATCCAGTGATACTGAAAGCCATTGAAGTTGAGTAAACTTACGTTTACTGGTTTAGAGACCAGTTTGAGAGGATTAGAACTTTGTGACATGCTGTATTATCTTATCCATCAGAAGATGTGCACACAGCAGTCATAAATGAACAGATATGGTCAGGAAAGTCTTAGGCTTGAAACAATGCTCAAAGATTCCAAGCATGCCAATAAAAGACCCCCCACAACATTACACCTGGAGCAGCCAGAACCTTTGATATAAGATAGGATAGATCCATTCTTTCATGTCACGTAGCCCTACCATTTGAATATTGCAGCTGAAGTTTGGACTCATTGAAGCACGTACCATCTTTCCAGGCGTTTATTGTCCAATTTTGCCCTGGTTTCCAGTTCATAAGAAGAGATACCTCCAGTGTGGTCTTCTGCTACTGTAGCCTTTGTGCTTCAAGGTGCAATGTGCTAAGCAAACAAAGAGGATAATCTCATTCCTTCTTTGTAACAAAGGGTTACTTTAGCTACCATATCTTTTTTTTTAATTTCCTTTGTTTAACCAGGTAAACCCTGTTGAGATCTAGATCTCATTTTCAAGGGAAACCTGCTGCACTTCAAAACAGCATTTTCATACCCTTAACTACCGTTCTCTTTTTCAGAAAATCCTCTACAAGCATGAAATTCCATTTGGGAAGCCAATCTTTCTTATAACAACATCATTACATTTTAAATGACTAAGTCCACTTTTTTTCCCCATTCTGATGCTCAATTTAAACTTCTGCAAGTCGTCTTCACCACATCTAGATGCATAAACAGCAAAGCTGAAATGAAGGGCAAGCAGTTACTCTCATGCAACTGGGTGAGATGGTATTTGTATTGACTAGTTACTGGGTGTGATCATGTGTTGGTATGACAACTTTTCAGGTATCATGTGAACAGTAGGTTCAGTTTTGTTGGCTTGAATGTGGAACCATTTGATGTTTTAATAAGCTTTGAACCCATCCAATAGCCTAAGGCATTGTATTTCACAGTATGAGGTAACATTCTTTCCTCTCATCCTCATGCTGTGTCTCTGCCCGTCTTTAGCTCCACCCTCGAGGAAGATGAATAGACAGTCCGCTCTCAGACGAGACAGACAGATCACCCACCATTCAAGGCAACATTAGGTAACATCTTCCACATGCGGAATAAAACTCCCTGAGCTAAAGTAAATAATTTCACCATGTTTGTATATAATATCCACAATTGGGATGTTCATCCAAGTCCTCCTTCTGACACTTTCTCTGTGTTCCAGCTGAGTCCTCTCAGGAGGTTTTCGTCCAGCTCAAGGCTCCTGTCTTGGCAATTGCTTCTTGTTTGTCACAATGGAGGTCTTTGTGCAAGCCTTTGAGTTCTTGCCTACACAGATTTCACAAAGTGGGTCATTCAAAAAGTGTCACCCAACACTGTTAGATTATTGTTGTGAATGACAGATTTATAGCTTTAGGTGGGTAAGCAACATGCTTTGTCAATGAAGCGTTTTGTGAGTGGGTGTGTAGCTGACAACACCACAGATTTGGTCTTAATCTGTTAACAAAGCACTTTGTTTGCTTAGAACAACCAAGATAAAATAAATTGCCCCTCCTTCACCCCAATTACATTTACATAGAATTATTTCTCTGTTTTATAACTGCTTTCCATAAGCAAACTCTTGGTTGTGATTTAAGACAACCACTAGACTGTTTTCACTTTGTCACTTAAAATGACAAATTAAATTCAGTCAAAAATGTTCCTGTTATTTCAGTCAGTTTCTGATCTTTAAGCACTCTAAGATGGAGCACCCTAATTTAAACCAGGCCATCCTGAAAAATTTTTGTGCCCATTCCTGTGCAGATGGGCCAAGCACACTATAAGCATTTCATCCATCTTCAAACCAAGCAAATATGTTTATTGTTCAGCAAAATTTGGTGATTGATAGAAAGCCTTCTAGTTGAGGATAGCGCGCTCAGGGTAGTACCCTACTTTAAGTTACAAAGTAAATCCTTAGCTCCTTCAGAACGAGAAGTGCAACAATGGTATTCTCTGTTGAACAAAGTTGTTGACCTCTCTCAGACCTTGCCTCCATGTAGTTGCCCCTCTCTGACCTTCTTCTCAAGGGTGACTTCAACAAACTTCCTGCGCTGTGTGAGATGACCAGAGTACCAAGCCACCTTTTGTTGCATGATCAACAACATAGCTCACAGATGGCCTGCAGCTGCTGAATTCTGAAAGTAGACATTTGGCTACAATGATTTATTTTCAGAGTAAAATGATATTTTGTATTGCCAACAAAATATCCTAAACACATCAGATGGGCTATAATAATTCAATAAATAACACATCCCATATAAACCAACGTACAAAAGTACTGCCAAACAAGTATATGACTTAGATTAGATGCAAGTTGTTCCATATGTTTTCACCATTTACGAGCATTCCAAATTTATTTAATTCCCACTTCCTTAATGGGAAGCAAAGCTACCACAATCCACCATCTGTGCAAAAAGAACGACTTTGAGTGCAGCACTCTTTCCTTACTTCTGAAACTTATACAACTCATTGTGCATTGTCAATGTACTCATATCAATTTTATTTTACGTTCCTTTATTACCACAAACTACATCATATTTTATTAAAAAAAAAAGTGGTGGAAAAAAAATTACCAGATTTTGCAAATAAAAATTTAAGTGTGGCATGAGGAACGTAACACCCTTTTAATCTGATACCCTACAATAAAATGAAATACAAAATACACAACACCTCAATACTAAGTACAGAGTTCCTCTGTGTGGAATTTGAACTCAGATTTGTGAAAAGCTTTGGTTGAAAAAACACCATAATAAAGACCCAGAAACACAGCAGACAAGTCAGGGATACATATGTGGAACGGCTTAGAAAGGTTAGGCTACAAAAACAATATTCCATCTGAGAACAACTCAAGAGTATAATTGCAGGCTTAAATGACTAACTCCCTGAACTGACAGCTCATGAAAGCAGAACATTAATCATAAAACCAACAACGAGGCTAATGCAGCATCAAAGATTCACAGCTCAGTTGGGAGAATCCATATCACAATTAAATGTTCGCTCTACAACTCTGGTACCTATTGGCAAGATTTTGAGTTGTAGAAAGAGACCCAAGGTAATTTCCTTATGCAGCTTGCCACAAATGATTGAAAGGAGACAGCAAACATGCAAAATAAGGTCAGATGTGAAAAGTAAACAACTATAATATAGCAAATATTTTTTCTAAAAACTAATAAATTACTGAGTTGAGTACATATGTACCTCTCCATTGTTATAGTTTTACACAATGGTACACTTTTCAGATTTTGCAAAAACATTTTGAAAGGATCTATTATTTTACTTCCACATCACTATTTTATGCTTATTTGTGTTATTACAAGAAAATAACACAATTATTTGATTCAGAATTTTTATGACAGACTTGCAACATAAAAAAGTGAAATAAATTTAGTTTTCAACCATGCAGAGGCACGACAAACTGAAAATTCTTAACAAAATGATCATCTTAGTCTCTAACATTTTATAAGAAAAAGAACATAATATATTCATCAACACAAAATACCTTGTTCAACGTACTAACATCTAGGAGTTTTAAACTTTCACTTTAAGTGGAATTGCTTCCTACCTTCTAAAGTAGTTCCTGTACCCAGAAGAGGATCCCCCAAGCCGGTGGAATAGCGCGCAGTTACAAACAGCTCGTATTCAGTGGCTGGTTGGAGGTTCTTCAACATAGCCTGGGTTGTATCTCCGTTGACAGATATCTCCTTCCTCTCACCTCCTTCTGCAGGTTTATAGGCAATGCGGTACTGAAGAACATTTCCCGGAGCAGCCTGCCATGTCAGTTTCATTGTTGATATTGTTTCTTCAAAGACACGAAGGTTTCGTGGAGATCCCCGAACTGAAAAAAGGCATGAATGAGTCAGAAAGCTACTAGGCAGAGAAAAAATATACTGATCAATTGAGGTTTCCTGTCTTACCTTCCTTGGTGGTACCATCAATCAACATTTCATCTCCCATGCCACTTGCATACTCGGGGGACACAGAGACCCGGTAGGTGGTGATTGGGAAGAGCTCTTGGAGAACTATGGTAGTTTCTGCTCCAACGGTCTGGGCCTCTATTATTTCTCCTGTGCCACTTAGAGGAACATATGACAGACGGTACCTAATCACAGAACCAGGAGCAGCCTGCCATGAAACCCTGAAACTGTTTGTCGTTTCCTCCGTCACTCGCAGGTTCCGAACTTGGCCTTGCTCTGAATGGAAAGTTTGATTAGAAATGGAAACATCTTCCTCCTACTCAGAAATCTTACAAGAAACCTGAATAAATCTTTTACCTTCAAGAGTTGTTTCTTCACCGGTCAAAGGAAAACTGTCTCCTTTGTCATACTGAGAAAAGACGTTAACTTCATAGGTGGTGACTGGAAAAAGATGGGGAAGAATGGATGTGGTGGTATCACCTGGCACTATCAGGGAAACATAGTCTCCAGTGATATCTTCAGCCTTGCGGAAACGCACAAGGTAAGACAAAACGGCAGCAGCAGGAGCTGTCCAAGTAGCACGGAAGCTTCTGGAGGTGATCTCAGAGAAACGAAGATCTTGAGGAGGAAGGAGGTCTGCATGAAAGGAATATCTGTTTAGAAATGTTGCTTTTTTTATTGGGTACAGAAGCTAAAAATCTGGCATATTTTGAAGTGGATCTACTATCGCTATGTTCAGCTCTTAAGCTGTAAAATTCATTGCATTACTATCTAACACTGAGTGGTATACTTACAGTGAACAAGAAAAGACTAATATCAGACAGTTTGCTGTCTATATAGAAAAACGTCTCTATGTCCTCTTAAACTTTCAGTGATGTTTGACTCAGTAGGAACAGCCTGGTTGCTTGAATGCAATTATTTTAGTACCAATTGTATCTAATTGCACACATAATACTTTCCAACCTCTCTAATTGTGCATGTTTCTCCAATGTTAAAATGCATGAAACTGAGCAGAGCAAATCTGATTGGTTTTCTGTCATGCAATTGAAAAAACTTAATATTATGATCAAGACAGGTATTCTAAGACCTAAAATTTTTAGAATTTTCTATTTGTTCTCAAGTAAAAGGCATCCACAAAGCAGTGCCAGTGTCTTAATGATATTTAAGTGAAAATTGCAGCAATAAGTTCATGTTTATCTTTACGTTATTATATTGCTTGCAGTTACTGGCACCGTATCTTCTTTTTTTAATGTCTATCTTCACTAATAAGAAAAATAAAATTACTATTTTACAGTTTTCAGATAGGAAAAATATTGTTTTGCAATTGCTTAAATTCTTTAACAATAAGTGTTTCTGAAGTGTGCGCTGCTGGCCAAGAGGTCAGTGTGTTGCCTCTTGGCCTGGTCAACCTTGTAAAAAAATACTTTATTCCTTATGTTTTGTTTTTTTTTAATCTGGTTAAAAAAATTTAATAATGAAACAAAAAATAACGAACTTGGATTGCAGAGGCTAATTTAAGTCTATCTAATTTTGTCTTGTTTATCAGTAGACTGACAAATTTGGTAATTTACCTTTATATTGAGTAAAATAATCAACTAAAGCTGTAAATATTCTTTAAATACTTTGCACTTACTTTTCTTTTTGATCTTCAAAAGTTCCTGTTCAATCCTCAGACAGATGGACTGAGTCAGCTCCTTGGAAATTCTCTGGAAAGCATCAAAGTCCTCAACTTCATAGACATGAGTGTCAGCTGGTGGATTGGCAATGGCCTCCAGCTCAGATCTCACTGCATCCTTCACACCAACAGCAAAGATCTCCACATCAACATTCCTCAGTTTGGCGGCCGCATCCTTAAAAGAGTCTGATGACTTTCCATCGGTGATGAGGACCATGACACGAGGAACATTATCCCGCGCTCCACGACCTGAGACGAAGATCCTCTCTCTGACATATGTCATTGCTTTGCCAGTATTTGTGGAACCACCACGGTACGGGAAACTACGCACAGCTTTGACAGCAGCATTAATGTCATGATGGGTGTTTAGGGCAAACTCTGTGTGTGGATCTCGACTGTACTGGACCAAGCTAATCTGGATTTTATTGGGTCCGATGTCAAAGGAAGTGACCAGCACCTCGAGGAAGGCACGGACTTTAGCAAAGTTCTGTAATCCAATACTGTATGAGCCATCAACCAGTAGCACCACATCAGCCTGCACATCCACTCCCAGGGAGCACTCTAGGAAATAACAGGAAATTATAAATTAAGTGACTACATTTCATAGAGTGTGTTTTCAGCAAGAGTAAATTCTACACTTACCAGTAGACACCTTGACCGGCTGAGTCTTTGCTAGATCCAGAATGGGTTCACTTGGAGTCAGACCTTTCAAGGCAAACAAGCTGATCTCGTACTCGGTCTCAGGAGAGAGGTCTCGTGCATTTATAGATGTCTGTGTGGGTCCAATGTACAGTTCTTGCCGCTTCATTCCAGGCACCATGGGAATAAGGGTCAGCTTGTAGCCTGTGATTTCACCCGGGGAGGGATCCCAGGTCACCCTCATTGACTTGGATGCAATTTCTGTTACTTGCAAGTTAGAGGCAGGCTCCACCACTGGTAAAAGATGCAAAATTAAGTATATTATTTGAGAATTTTTTTTAAGTCAAACACAGAATCTCAAACACATATTAAATTATTATGATGTCACTTACTTTCTTCCCCACTAACCAAAGAGGTAAGCTGCTCATCCACACCAGAGCAAACTTCAGTGATGATCTTTTTCTGGACATCTTGGATCAAGTCAAAGTTGGGCACATTGTAAACATGCTTGCCGTGAGGTGTAGAGGCAATTTCTTTGAGCTCATCTTCATCTGCTCCTTTGATACCTGCATGGAAAGACACGCGACAGCACCAATAAATCAAGCGTTCAATCCTGTCTGCTTTGCAGATGTGAGAGACGCTTAGCTGCTTTGGAGAGCCACTAAATTTTTGAAAAACAACAGTATTTCACTTTTCCTAAGGGCAAATGTGGATCTCATGATAAAAATCAATGGAAAACTAAAACAGTTTCCAAGCACAGACAACCCAACGCAATTTAACAAAACCCTGAATAATAAAACATACCTAATACAAATATTTCCACTCCGATGTTCCTAAGTTTTTCAGCATGCTCCTCCACTGGGTCCTGGGATTTTCCATCAGTGATGATCATGGCTACCTTGGGAAACCCTTTTCTTGACCCAGCTGCCTCAGTGAAGATGTTTTTCATCAGGTAATCTATGGCATCACCTAAACGAAGAATTATACATCTTGTATTTTTTACATTGGCAGATTTAACTTAACACACTGACACAGTCATCACATTTAAAACATGTTTTGATACTCAATCAAATTCTCTCCAGCCGCCTTACCAGTCATAGTGTTCCCGCCTTTGTAAGGCAGTGAGTTTATGGCTTGCAGAAGGTCTCCTCTTCTGGTGTAACGAGTGAGGGGGAACTCTGTGCGAGTGTCTGTGCTATACTGGACCACAGCAACACGAGTTTTGTCCTCGCCGATGTCAAAGGCCCCCGCCAGAGCACCAATGAAACTACGGATATGCCTAAAGTTTTCTCTGCCCACACTCCACGAGCCATCCACCAGAAAAACTAAATCTGCGATGGCGCTCACAGAACATTCTGAGAAAACACATTAGAAAAACAAACAATATGAGGGGCAATTAGTGGAAAGCAAAAACATTTATATCTTGCGTTAAACATTTTGATTGGTTGGGATTATCGAGGTTTGAAACAATTTTAATAAAACAATTTTTGTTTCTCAAAGTAAATCAATTTATATTCTAAATAAGTGTCAATAAGGATATGACAGCAAGCTGGATTTCAAACGATGCTTTTTATGCCTCACTTATTTTGAATGTCTAAATAAAATCAAATCCCTGACAGGTAGTTGGATGGCTAAGAGTTGCATTCAGACATCAAAAGGAAAAATCAACTGATGCCAAACAGTGGGCTGGTATAGTTATTCCAGCAGATGGCTTTACAGACTAAACATTTAGCTCAGGCTCCACTTACTACAGTCGTTTTTTCAGCTTTAAAACCCACAAAGATTTCAATCATAAATGAAATTTTCTGGAACATTTAACATGACTCCATTGGCAGAGTGTATGTGGTCTCTTTGAATATGTGTTCTCGTACCCATTTCTCAGAAGCCACATTGGGTCAATTAAATGTTTGGTAAATTTTTTTACTTTTTTTATTAATATTTTGATTAAGAGTTTTAAAGATGGTTCTGATTCATAATAAGTTGTCTTGTATTAAATTTGCTCTCTTGTTCAGATTAAATTAACCAAATCCCGTCTTGTTGGTCTCAAACATTTACCTATTTAGCAAACACACTTCTATGATTACATTTTTAAAAAGGAAGAAAAAAATTAGGTTAAGTTTTTGGAGAATGCATTCAAGGGCTGGTTTTGTTCAGATTTTGGTTGCTGCACAAGTAAACATACTCACTGATTGCATCTGAATGTGGCTTCCTCGCTTTTCCACTTGTGTTACTTGACTGAACTGAAACAAAAGGAAAACTTGGTGAGTACAACAGTAAAACTCCAGATCCACGGACAGAGAACAGGCAAGAAAATCAACACATCATAAAACTGAGTCCCCAGGATAAAAAACACATTCATAAGCTATGAAAACTCAACAAATCTAGACAGTAAACATATTGTTTTTTCTGTGACATTCCAATGTCCCTGTGGCTTAATGGAAACTGAGTCTTTTCACTTTTTCCATGCACAAGTTACCTGCAGAACAAAGTCCTCGTCATTCCATTTTTTTCTTCTTAAAAAGTCCAATACATTACTAAAATTTCTGTATAAAAAAACACGGCTTTTCCATGCTGTCTCACAATACAGACTAAACTAAAATGCCACAAAGGTCTTCAGGCCTCGATGAGTACAGGTGCAACTCAAAAAAGTAGAATATAATTCAAAAGTAAGCTATTTTACAGTTGTAATACAATTCAAAACTTATATAAATTTCAAATAATATATTTAAATCGATGTAAATTTTTACTAATATGGCTATTTTGAACTAAGACCTACAGTCCTCACTGTGACTATGTATGCCATAAGGTGTAATCATCAAAATTAAAGGAAATGCAAGGTAGAACTACATGATTCTGTGTGTAGTGAATTTATTTAATACATAACTAAAGATTTATTTTTGCAATGAGATTCTTATTTAATGAGATGAACCTAAAATCTTGTTAGTTTAAAAAAATTGTCATTCTATTTTTTTCTATTTAACCCATTATTCTCTTCCCAAGCTGAACTCATACATACTTGTCAGTTGTCCATAGATGGGGATGCTCTCCTCTGAACCATAAAAGGAATTTATTGACACCGTGTAGTCTAAATCGGGTGTCAGATTGTTGAGAAATGTTGTAGATATTTCTGCACCGAGGTTCAAATATCTTGCTGGTTCATCTGGGGATAACATTATTCTCCAGTTACAATATTGTTTGGGTTTATTTTATGTTTCAGTTGACTTGACTTAAATTACTTCATGCTTACCTGCATCTGATACGACCTGTATTCTGAAGCCCTCTATCGTTGCCGAGGGTCTTACCCATGACATTTCCACTGTGTTCTCATTTAGTATTTTAAATTTCAAATCTGAGGGCGGTTCCACTGCAAACAAAAGATCAAACACTGTTAAATCACATTACAAAATAAACAGCATGTATGAATGTGGATATAATTTTTGAGCAAATTAAAACAAAAGGTCATTTGATCCAAGCATATACATAAACCCCAACTACAAACACTTCACAACTGAAGCGCACTTGTTCGTTGTTGGGGGCAGGCACAAAGAACTGACATCCATTTGTGAAAGTGACAGATGGAGAACATGTGACAACAATTAAAATAAAAAAAAAACAGAGTGAGAAGCCATTTTGGAACAAAATGGCGCCTGTTTGAGTTGCTCTAGCAACTCAAGCAATGGCAAACACATTTCATGTGCACAAAAAGTGCAAACGCTGTGTGAACCATACAACCACATGCTAAGTGCAATCATCACATCGCATGCCCCGACCGCATACTACACTGCTTTTATGATGGAGTTGGACTCAGTATTACAAAAAGAAAACAACAGTTACCGATTATACAATGGAATCAAGATTGCCATATGGTTACTGATGGTGAGAACAGAACACCATATGTTATATATACATTGTATATAAACATATTTCAGAGACAAGAAGTGGTTTGTAGTTTATTTGGTTAAGACTCTTTGCACAAGTGAGTGGCACACATCCATTGCAAACCTGTAAAAAAGAATACACAAATCGTCGCTGGAGACTCTTGTGTACTTTTTTCTCTGGCTTAATGCACCAGAAAGGCCAGTGAAAACTTTGTTCAACCAAAAAAAAAATTTAAAAACAAAGAAAGAGTGTGCATAAATACAACAAAGGGAACAACAAAAAAGACTAAAGACAAGACAGTGCGTCTTTACATTCAGATGACTCAGTCACAGTATCATGCATCATGTACATGAGAAAGTTGTTTAAATGAACAACTTTGACTGACTGGACTATGGGTAGGTATCCATGTACAAGTTGGAGTCACACAGACAGAAATGACAAACGTATTTTAAAATGATATTCTTTCATAAAATGGAAAGGATAGTTTTATTATGAGTAATTTACACGCATGCATATTTGTAGTAATACCTGTGACAAAATGGGTTAGGCTACTCAGTAATATTTAAACTTTTTTTTCTCTTACAAATTACATGCAATTTTAAAAACTGACAGCGGGACTTTTACAGGAGTCTAGTTGTTAACCCAGTGTTCTGGCATATAATTTATTTCTTCTATTAATGGATCTTTAGTTAGCTTGATATCCTAAAAGAAGTGGATATCTTTGTGAGGTGTTTTAATTAGTTGACTTTGCATGCAGCTAACCAATAAGTAGCTATTTGAAAACGATGAAGACATAGAACCAGCCACATATGCTAAAAGTAACAACAGCATGTCTCATGTCTCCTTTTTTGTTTTTTTACATGTGTCTATAATGATATTATTCACTGCATTTTGGTTGTTTTATTGTAGGGATAATAACATTTCTAGAAATTATATAATATTTATTTGGAACATTTTTGCAATTCAGTCAGTTGTACATTGTGCATATGACTACAAAACTATTGTGCTGTACATTAAAAAAAATACTTGCGTAAGTGGGTCCCTAAAACTGACTCTATGCCTGGGGCCTTCATCATGCTAGGGCTTGCCCTGATTACAAAGTACATTAAATGTCCAAACTGATTAAAAAAGCAAAGAAAAGTACAAGAATGCATCAGATTTGTTCAATTTGGGCCAGTTTAATACATCTGGGCTAAAATGGTACTACGACATGTTTTTGGTCATTCTGTCTAGTTTTTATGTGCATTTGACAGAATTTGAAGAGATGATGCTGCATTAGATACTTTTTAGAAAGGACAAATACAAAGGTCATTGCAGGAAATTATTCTTTGTGTATCAAGCTTTCATTCTTTTGAACTTAGCATTCAACTTGTGGGAGTAGGACACCAAAGCTGGCTGGGCTACTTTGATACATGTTGCCCTAAAGATAGCTTTCATTTCACAATAGTGAAAAAGCAGGATTTATTAAATTGAATTCAAATGTAAATTTGGCTTAGCTCAGCTAGTGTAGTACAATGATGCAGATGAAATTAGTTTAAGAACATGCAGTATGCATCACCAAACACACGGGAGGCAAGAATATCATTTTAAAATTCACTATGAGGAAAGGGCCATAGCTTGGAACAAACTGAGTGCACAGGCAGACGACAAACAGGAGCCCGCCAAATACTTAAAAACTTGGAGTGAAGATTCACCAACCTGGCATTTCAACTCAAGGAGCCCCGCAGATCGCGTTCCCCTTTATTTCTTCATCGAATGGAGGTATAGAATTAAATGTTGGATGTGTAGGAGTGTAGAACGGTCTTGTGTTTGTAAATGGATTTGTCAAGAATTTTAGAAATAATACTTGTGAATGGGTCTTCAGTTTGCTTCCACATGTGTTCATGATGAGTTGGTTTGACAGTGTTGTTTGAATTGGTCACAGCTGTCTTTTTATGCCTTCTGGTTGGAAAATATACTCAAGGAACAAAGATGGTTTTGTAAAGAATAACAAACTCTGGTCAGTTATTTAGATCCTGTGGTTTTGCTTTTGTTAGATGGATGATGGTCCCATCAGTTCTCAATAAAAAGACACCTCTAGTTCCCAGGGGCCAGAGTCTGGCTACCGTTGTGTTACCTCAGTCTCCATCCAGTCAGCCAGTCAGCCAGTCAGCCAGTCAGCGGTCCTGACCAGAACGACCGCCAGGAGGGGAGACCAAGAGAAAAGAGCTCTCCCCAAAGAGGCAGGACAGATGCCAAAGTAATTCCGCAACATGTGCTGACATTAAACACTGGCGCATATTAACTTTCCATATGTCTCGCAACTCAGCGTTTCTGCAAATGCCCGCAAAAAAAAAACCCTTAGAAAGCCTCTTTGTCTTTGTGCTGTCTGAGGATTAATTTGCAGCTCTCGTATTTCATCTTTCCATTCCGTTTAGTGCAGATATGTGAGGCCAGACTCCTCTCACCAGGGAGGAGAGCGCTCACAAGGAAAATATCAGAAAGTTTCCACACAATGTATCCGTCTTTGCTATTAGCTCTGAATGGAGTTGGTTGCATAAGAGATTAATAAATCATTCTACGTGGAATTAGTGCTGCTGCTTCACACTGTCAGTCATCCATGATGTGTTAATTTATTGGACTTAATGGAGAATTTAACTTCTGGTGCACTCGTGTCAGAGCTGTAAATTAGAACTAGGAATGAAATAATTTCCTCTGCTGCATTTTACAAGGACAGACAGTAATCTGTCCATATCGTAAACTTCTAGACGCACTGGAAATGACTGGATTCAACCTATTGTTTTACAAGGTACTACTGTAGGTTACAAAAACCACAGCAGGGAAACTTTTATATATGCACAACATCCTGCAACATTTTTCAAAAAGTACTTAAGAACTTAATTGCAAGGATTCAGGCAGTGTTCCTACTTTTCTTTGGGGGTGGGGGTTAGTATGTTTCAACACAAAACTGAAACAGCAGACAGCAAACATAATCACTGAAATGATTTTTACTCTTCTAAGTGTTCTGCTAAATGACATAAGAAACAAGTTTCGGTTTGCTAATCTTAGCGAGAAAATTGCTGCTGAACACTTTGTTTATCCAATCGCAATTGCTATTTGAATACGAGGCAAGTGAATCCGGATTTTGTCTAAAGGCAATAATTCTTGTTACCATCAGTCAGACTAAATCCATTTTAAATGGGAGGGGAAAGAATAACAGTCAACATGGAATCACTCACATAAGTAAAGAACATTCAGCAATAACTTTATTCAATTTATCATGGACATACAGTTCGTTTATCTCTTACATCATTTCTGCAAAAATAAATAATAAAAAAAAAAATCATACTCCTTAAATTTCAGGAACCAGAGGAGATAAATAGGAAAGAAGAGAAGGAGCGATAAAGAGCAGGAAAGTTTATGTGAGAAGAGCAAAGCCAGGTGGCTTCATTTACCTTGAGCATCAATGGAGGACAGCAGAGCTGCGAGGAAGGCAGCCACAGCCAGCGACAGCCTCATCTTCATGTTTGACCCTGAAGGATCAGCAGCACATCAATCAATCTGTCAGGACAGAAAGGATGTTTGAGCTACTGGCCTACACAGTTAGTACCACGGTTAGTGTGAGATATGAAGGTCAGCAGGAAATAGCATTTTTAGTTGGCAGATTTAACAACTGATATGAGGTGTTTCATTATGTATCCTAAAAGAAAAACCATTAGATTTATTGAGGCTTCTTTACACAATAAGTGCCACACCTTGCTGCTTTCAGTCCACACCCGTACCCTGAGGTGTATAATTAACACTGTAGAGGGATTTACAGGGGGAAAAAACTGTTTAACACAAGCTCATCTGGTTTCAAGTTTTTGAGGGCACACACTGCAGAACTGATAGCTTTCTGACTGCCTTTGATCTCTTTGGTGGTTCACGATGCAGATCACTACATGCACTAGAGCCTAATCTGCGGTTTTCACTTACTATTGCCCTGCAGGGCATGTCTAAGTGCCCATTTAGGGTAGCCAAAAACTCTCTTTGAACACAAAAAACCTCAATTTCTTTTCACAGAGTGTTAAAGGAAATCAATGAGCACATCCCTGTACACATCATCTTAGTGTTTGCTGTAAATTTACACTGTTTTTTTAAACAAAAATCAAATAAAAATGTGTATTTCAGGTTGTTTCAAACCCAACAATTTGTATTTTCAGGTACCGCACTCCGCCTGGTGCATAAGCAGAAGAACTGCATCTAGAAGGGCACTGATGGATTTGTTGGCATATGAAAATTATTTGATTTGAATTATGAAATCCAGGACACTCCTCTGCAGATGTGCCCTGCAACTTCTAACACTGGTGCATCTCATTTGAACATTTTTCCTCAGTTTAATAAGGAGATCAGTCAAAAATGACTTAACGTTAAACCTTTTTTATTGATGCTCAATGTGTGCTTAATAAATGCAAAAAAGAGAGTAAACAATTAGAATATATAGAAATATATATATAAAAATTGTTTTTTGTAAGATAAAATAAAAAAAAACACCAGTCTCAAATCTCCTGATAGTTTAAATAAAGTTGCGTTTCCTTACCAGTTAAAGCTCCCGTTAAAAACTAAAGGGAGCAGATAATGAGATGAGCCTGCTTGAAGTCCCCCACTCTCTAAACCAATAGAGAAATGGACCCCTCTGTCCTCTGTGGGGACTACCGGAGCCTCCACCAGCCAGATGTCTTAGGAGGAAAAGCCTTTTTCCAAGTGGGAAGAATCTTTCTACCATCGGCTACTTAACAAGGGGGGCAGTTCCAGCTCTCGTTTTTCCAACATATGGGCTTCTTGCGAAAGTTCAGCCTCCCTGCTGATGTATGTCCCCCGCAAAGAGCGAGCCCATGTTTGGAAATTGCTTCTTTTTTTTTTACCCCTCTCTTGCATTCCTTTGGTCTGTTGATATAATGAGTCTCCAGATCTAATATGACCTCACAGCAGTTGGCCAGACATCTCTGACAGGAGGAAATGTTTTATTTGCGACAGAAAGCATCTAAGATGAAAATGTGAATTTCAGGCTTTCTGAACACATATTTCTTTGGGGGGAAAGCTATTCATCAGAATGAATTAATAAACATAAAAGTAAACTACAAGATCTACGTGAATCGAAACGAGAAAATTGGACTTTGTTGGACACGATCGTCTTTAACAGAGGCGAGCCATTCAGAAAACTACTCACAGGTTTCTACTGCCCTCTAGTGCGTAAAATGGGTCATTGCAGCAGATAAAATTCCAAAGGAGAAAAAGTGGTTTAATCTAGACTAGAGCCAACTAAAGTTTAACATCTACTAAAGTTTAAAATTAATTGCTAATAGTATGTACCTTAGTCTAATTTTAATAACAAATCGTAGTCTTGCTGGAAAACCCAACCAACTGTAAGTAAAGTTGGAGGAATCCTCTTTTTTCAGTATCAAACTCTCTTTCTGAAATTCACCAGGACCACAAGCTGGTAGTAGATCCACAGCATCATGCTACCACCAACATGCCTGATATTTGGTACAGTGATTTTAGGTTTCCATGCCTCACCTTTTCTACTAAAAAGGCTTCTTGCCAATAATTACTTGATGACTGCATTCAATAAAGTGACCACTGTTGCCACATGTTTGTTCAGGAGAAGAAGCCACTGTAAAATCAATGACTCACTGAAACTGGCTGTGCATCTCCAGAAAACGTTTTTACCAATTTGGGTAAACATAAATAATAATAAAGTGGGAATATCTCCCATTAGATTTAAATCTGTTTGACTTTGAATATGAATTGAATCTGTTTGTCCAATTGTATCATTTATGTGTATAAGTGGAAGAATTTTTTTTTCATAACATCTTCACTGTAAACTACAATAGGAAGGCTATCCAGTAACATTTGGACTCTTTAATCATGTGAAAATCTTACACACAACCTATCCCACCCCCAAAGCAAGAGATCAAAAGAAGTGTCAGAGATGTCACAATAATACAACAGTAATTATATGGATCTTGATGACACATCATGAAATTATAGTTATTCATCGGTACATTGTATATTATATCCAGCAGGCTGAGACATCTGAAGACTTACTCATCAAATCTAAAACCAGTGCTGACATACCAAACACAGTGAGAGGCATTGTGGCTCTGTAGAAAGGAGCGTCCTTCAGCCCCACCCTCCAGATGAATGAACATACAGTTGCCCTGCTGATCAAAGACAGAAAAACAAAAGCAACTTATTGTACAAAAAGAAAACCACATGAGCATCAGCTTTATACGATCAATTATTTTGTTTCCCAACAAGAGATTTACGGTTTGTTTGTAAAGAGCAAATCTCTGGTTAACCATAATTAAACCATGGAAAACAGCGCTCTCCAACATTATGTGATTTAAAGCATTACCGTGTCACTGGTCAACTAAAACTGCATAATGTTCTTGTACTATGCACCATCATATACCACACAAAGCGTTTAAGCATAAGTAGAGGAACTATAGCTCCATCTGCTGGCCAAGGTCAGCTGGAAATTGGACAGTGAGGGTCTTCATAGCCATTATGCAAAATGAAATAGAAATACATGTATTCAGTAAGAATAATGATGATAACTAGAAATGTGCTGATCAGGTTTTCTTCCTGCTGATTCTGATCACTGATGAGGGCTGATCACCGATACCGATCACATAATTATTATTTTGTTTTTATCATAAACACTACCGGTTACCTAATGTGAAAAAAGGGACCATGAATTCACCTTAATTTAGACAAAAACTTGTTTTAAGTAACTTTTTCCAAGAAGAAAACTAAACAAAACAGGCATTGTGGAAATTGTACTTCTATCAATAATACAATCTTTAACAGACTGATAACCAGTGGTGGAGAAAGTACTCAAAAAATGTACTTAAGTAAAAGTACAAATACACAGTCAAAAATGTACTTAAGTAAAAGTCAAAGTACCACATTAACCTT